>LPNX010063847.1:137800-151384 GCA_001517045.1 Pseudotsuga menziesii
TATGGCTTCTAAAATAGATAATGAATCACATAATAAAATATCAGCAACCTCATATGAGGAAACTAACACCAAATCCCCATCAGCAGTTTTGAAGAGAAAGTGCGGTAGTTGATTTTTCACACCGGAATTGGTGAGAGCAGCTACAAGCATGACTGAATGATTTTGAATTTTAAAATATGAACCAAATAATATTATATCAGAAAGTAAATCAGATCTAAATAGGTTCAAAACAGATCCAAAACTGTGAAATGGAATCAAATCCCCAGCAGTAGTTTTGTAGGAGACTTGCGGTACTTGTTTCTTCACACCGTTGATGAGAACAGCTACAAGCGGTACTGAAAGATTATGAATTTGATATATTAAACCAAGAAATATCATATCAAATCTAAATAATATCATATCATATCCAATAAGGTTAATATCAGATTCAAATAAATGGTTAACCGAGACGGTGGATGCACGGCTTTCTTCTTCTTCAAAATTCTGAATTTTGGTGCATGCAATCCTGCAAGAATTTGCTGGAAAAACTAGATCACGGGGAGCGAATGGATCACTCTGGTAGTCTGATATTTCTTCCAAAATATCCAAGGTATCACATATTTGCACACCAGCAGCAACATTAGAGGGAGAAAAATCAAATTTCTCTTCACTTTCAGAAGCAATTACTAGTAAATTTTGCACAGAATTTAAAGGAAAATCACCGGTGAATGTTTGCATGGAAGTGCAGCAGAATTTTTATTCAATATCAGAGATTCAAATGTCTTCTTCTGTTTCAGCAATATGAGAAGATGAGATATCAGAGATCTCATGAACTTCTGGAGCATCAGGAGAAGGAGTCATTGCATGGAGGCTGTCTTCAATTCGAATTGACCGTGTAGAAGTTTCTGCTTCTTCTTCATCTTGAACAACTTCATCAGAGAGAGTGGAGGCCGATATTTTTGGATCAAGGATTCTTGTGGTGCTGGATGTGCTCCATGTGCTTCCAAAGGTTCTGTCCAATCTTGCCCAGAGTTCCTTTGGATCTTTAATAGATCTACTGTGGTAGCGCATGCTAGGAGAAAGAGCCAGTTCCATTATTTCAAAAGCTTTATCCTTTGCATTTAGCCAGTCATTTTCACTCTCAAAGGAATTTCTACCTAATCCATCAGACACCCAAAAGAGTTTTTGTCTATGCAGAAATCCAATCATCTTCACCTTCCATTCAAAATAGTCTGAGGATTGGGTGAGAAGAGGAACTGATGAATTCATTTCGAAGTTGTACCTGCAAAACAAAAAAAATGATCCAGTAGGAGATCCTAGGAGGAGAAGTGCCTTATCCATCGAGGCTCTGATACCATGTTAAATTTGAGCATATAGATCTGTAGACAAGCACACAACTCACAAAGAAGATCTCACAATTTACTCAGCCATTGAAGAATGAAACAGTGCAAAAGGTTTGCAGCTGTGAATGCTTTCATTAATAAAAAAAGTAATCCAGATAATAATTACAATGATGTAAAATGGATTTAATAGCCACAAGCAATTCGAATCCACATGAGGAAGTTCGAATTGATGACTCTACTTGACTGTAGGTAACCAAGACTTGTCTAAATCATAACCGGAGTTCTAAAACACAACCAACTGTTACATTTAGTATTAAATAATGGTTAACTGACTGTGGTAGGTGAGAAAAATTCCCCGCATGTGTGCAATTAATTAAACCATTATTTAACTGAATGTAACTGACTCCTAACTTGGCTTGACTAGTCATCAACTGAAGTTAAGGACCCAGTAGTTAACTGTCCTTGTCTAAATCATAACCGGACTTCTAAAACACAACCAACTGTTACATTTAGTATTAAATAATGGTTAACTGACTGTGGTAGGTGATAAAAGCGCCCCACATGTGTGCAATTATTTAAACCATTATTTAACTGAATGTAGAGAGCTAGAACTGAATGTAACTAACTCCTAACTTGGCTTGACTAGTCATCAACTGAAGTTACCTGACCTTGGTTGGTTTCGGCACTCCCAGTTGCTTCCTAAATTGTAGGGATTGATCTAGGAGACTCCTAAACTTATGCAATCAATTGCAATAAGTGGCAGTGAGCCTCAATTAGTGTTCCCCTCACTTTGGTAACTGAAACATGTGCCTCAATTAGGTCAAGTTTAACCAATGGTGCTAATGACTATAAATAGACTGGATGGACTCCCGATTTAGACATGACTCCGGATTTAGACATATGACCAAATTTGGACAAGGGAGGATTAATAATCCTAACATATTATTCTTCATATCAAGAAGGTGTTGAAAAAAATACACTAGATCTTTTCACTTCTCTAGATTTATTACTAGTAGCTTCCCAATCCATAGTTCTCCATGTGGACAAATTGAGTTGTGTAGTTTGTGATCATTTCCCTATAATAAATTCTAATAACAAACTTAAAACCTTTAAATAATGTAGTTTATTCCACAACGAATCATAAGTGAGTTGGATCCATGCTGCCTTATCTAGCGAAATGAATATAACACTAACACATGTCCAGATCTAAATACCAGCAGGAAAATTACGCTCTTCTCATTTAATTTTAACCTCATATCACTTTTTCCCAGTGGAATGATAATGGAATGATTTTGAATCATTGATCTCATCGGGGTGTAGAACTAAACTAAAGAATTCTTCATCAGTGATTTCATGTCGACTTGTGATCATTGGATTGATACCTTGATTAGTGATTTGGAAGCTTAAAAAAAATAATGAGTGTGATTGTTTCCAAAGCACAACTTTAACATGTGGATACTTCAATATCATTCAACACTTAGCGCCATCTATTTATCAATGTTTGAGCATAGCAACGTATTCATCCATATGTTTTTGGCTTTCTCAGTGATCGAATACTCGGGTTCTTCATGCAAAATAAACTCTGTACAAGCCTACATTTATTAACTGGTCCACAAGCATCTCATGTGTGAGTGTTGTCAAAACTATTCGTGAGCTCTTCCTCCTTTACATTTGGTGTAAATAATGTCTTCCACAACCTGCGTTTGACACACAATTATGTACAATCCATCCTACCCTAAGAAGCTGGGAGAATCTTCTCAATTAGGCGATACAGAATATCTAGTGCAACCATGAAATGAGATGGTTAGTCGCTTGAATTCTGCTTACACCTTCCTTAACTAGATAGAAAAATGTAAAGGATGACAACTTATAATGAAACTGGACTCCATATCATGTGTAAAACAAAAGATATTCCTTTACTCAATATTGCAACAGACTTGCTGCAAGATCTTGGAAAACATGAAAAATCACCTTGTCTTGATGATCCAAAGGAAAAGGAAAATTATCGTTTATCTTTGCTCCTTAGTCCATTTTGTTATGGTTAAGATCATCCTCAAAGAAAATGGAAACAACAGATTTATCGCTAAAAATATCGAAGCATTTTTTAACATCTTCAAATATAATAGCTGTATTATGTGGATCGAGACTATCCTCTTGTTCATCAAGCAATTCTTATTTGGTCCATTAAATTTTGGTAGCTTTGTTTGAAGACTATTATTTTAATTTTCAAAATAATGAATGGAAACATTTCCTACCACCTGATCCTCTTGCAAATGTGAAAATTCATCAACTTGAACTAATTCACTACCTAGAATTTACATGCAAACAATTTTAGAGATCTGATTTTCATATACTTCTTCATGAGACAAGATTTCAGTGAATAAAATGAGACGAAGAAACCTTTAAATGGTTGTCCTAACTTGTAGTTTGATCATTCAAAATATGGCAAACTAGCAGCAGACCTTCATCTATATAAGGAGAGGGAACATGAGTATTTACACCAGGATCATGACAAGTTTCATTTTCAGCCAAAGGGAGCTCCACTGTTTCCTGAATATATTCTTGAGTACGATGGAAACTAGTCTCTCCTATTTCCTCTTGATTATTAGATAAATCGGATAGGTATTCCTTGATTTCTCCCTCCATTAGTTCATCATGGTCAATATTAATTCCCATGTGTTAGAAAAATATTTTCAATATTTCCATAGAAGTTTTCAAGCAACAGTAAAGAAAGGTAGCTTGCTTTATAATTTTTGAAAAATACTGAATAAAAATCTTCAAGGGAATAAAGACTAGCAAGTCTTAATCTTTCGTACCATGATCTTTCTTCTCCTTCCAAAGTCACCATAAACATCTTCGAATTATTCATGAAATTCAACTCTTAGTTTAAGTGTGTGCATATGAAACTTAACTAAATGTAGAGCAGCATCATCTCCTTCCTGATCTCTAAATTTTGGAAAGTATGATTGTCATTCTATATGGGGAAGGGGATTTGGAAAGCCAGCAGCATTATTCATAGGATCATACTTTGCAGGTTGTGAATCCATCTTGAGACAGTGGAGTCACCAGTGAAAATTTGATTTCTGGATCTTGCTGACAGTGGAGTCATCTTGTGAATGATATACATCCTTCCTATGCCTAACCTCTGTCCACCTTCAGAAATTAGATCTAGTATTTTCCATTTCTCCAAAGAAAGGTTCAACTTTCATTCCCTAGAGATTGCGCCAAAATGTTATCACTCAGAATTTCTTTGGGTTGTATCAAAGAAACCCCAAGGTAACCACTACAACAACAATCTAACTTCTTTGGTATGATGTCTATATTTGTAGATAAGGGGAAGGTTTATAATGTGGTCTGTAAGGTTGGAGTATATGTATCATTGGGCATGGAGTCAATATTGCTTGAATAATAACAAGAAATTTGATGGATTATCCGATACATGGTTATGGTTGTCAAAGGAAAGATTAATGACACTTTCTTTGACACTTAAATTATTATTGTAGCTGAAATTTGAATGGAGATGACAATCCACTACAATAGAGCATCAAACAAGGATGAATTATAAAGTATCTTTAGAGGAAAAAAGTGAAAATACTTTGAATATATGAGACATAGCATCTAACAAAACCAAGGAAGAATTTTGAAACATTTAATCTTATTCAAATATCAGAAGACAACAAAGAATATTCTCAAACATTTAAACTTATTGAAATATTAGAAAACAACCAATTCAAATAATTTTACCAAGAAGAAAACATTCACCATAAAAAAGCACATAAAAAATATCATCACATGAATATTTGGTCCATAAACTCTAGAACTTATAATCTAGTCAGATTCAATTAATATCTTAAAAAAATATATACAAGATATTCTTGAACAAACCCTAATCATCTATGTGCTAAAAATAACACTATTTTAAACAAGTGCCTTAAAATATGGAACTAATCTTTATCCTGAAAATTTAGGATTGAATTACAAATTCTAATTTATCCAAAAGGTACTCTGCCACCAAATCTAAAACTAAAATACTTCTTTTCCTTGAATTTTGGGATGATTGATTGTGAGTTGAGAGCTACAAAGAGAGTCAATGCTAAACCCGCAAGAGCCACGTTTTTTCTTCAATCTCACAATTACACTCCTCTTGGTAGAAACAATTTCTAATGACAAGAGATGCTTAGCCACATATTTCTTATCGTACTTCTCCAAGACATATTATTCTTCATATCAAGAAGGTGTTGAACAAACTCCACTAGATATTTTGGATTCTATATATTAATTACCAGTTGCTTCCCAATCCATAGTTCTCCATGTGTACAAACCGGGTTATGTAGTTTGTGATCATTTCCCTATAATAAATTCTAATAACAAACTTGGAACCTTTAAATAATGCAGTTTATTCCGCAACAGATCATAAGTGAGTTGGATCCATCCACCTTATCTAGCGAAATGAATATAATGCTAACACATGTCCAGATCTAAATACCAGTAGGAAAATTACGCTCTTCTCATTTAATTTTAACCTCATATTAATTTTTCTCAGTGGAATGATAGTGGAATGATTTTGAATCGTTGATCTCATAGAGGTATAGATCTAAAATAGAGAAGTCTTCATCAGTGATTTCATGTCGACTTGTGATCATTGGATTGATACCTTGATTAGTGCTTTGGAAGCTTAAAAAAATTAATGAGTGTGATTGTTTCCAAATAACAACTTTAACGTGTGGATACTTCAAGATCATTCAACACTTTATCAATGTTTGAGCATAGCAACAGCATTCATCCATTTGTTTTTTCCACTCTCGGTGATCGGATACTCGAGTTCTTCATGCAAAATAAACTATGTACAAGCCTACATCTATTAACTGGTCCGCAAGCATCTCATGTGTGAGTTTTGTCAAAACTCTTCGTGAGCTCTTCCTCCTTTACATTTGGGGTAAATAATGTCTTCCACAACTTGCGTTTGACACACAATTATGTACAATCCATCCTACCCTAAGAAGCTGGGAGAATCTTCCCAATTAGGGGATACATAATATCCAGTGCAACCATGAAATGAGATGGTTAGTCGCTTGAATTATGATCACACTTTATTTAACCAGATAGAAAAATGTAAAGGATGACAACTTATAATGAAACTGGACTCCATATCATGTGTAAAACACAAGATATTCCTTCACTCAAGATTGCAATAGACTTGCCACGGGATCTTGGAAAGCATGAAAAATCACCTTGTCTTGATGATCCAAAGGAAAAGGAAAATTATCGTTTATAACTGGTCCTTAGTCAATTTTGTTATGGTTAAGATCATCCTCAAAGAAAATGGAAAAAACAGATTTATCAATAAAAATATTGAAACATTTTTTAACATCTTCAAATATAATAGCTGTATTATGTGGACCAAGACTATCCTCTTGTTCATCAAACAATTCTTATTTGGTCTCATTAAATTTTGGTCGCTTTGTTTGAAGACTATTATTTTAATTTTCAAAATAATGAAGGGAAACATTTCCTACCACCTGATCCTCTTGCAAATGTGAAAATTCATCAACCTAAACTAATTCACTGCCTAGAATTTACATGCAAACAATTTTAGAGATCTGATTTTCATATACTTCTTCATGAGACAAGATTTCAATGAATAAAATGAGACGAAGAAACCTTTAAATGGTTGTCCTAACTTGTATTTTGATCATACAAAATATGGCAAACTGGCTGTAGACCTTCATCTATCTAAGGAGAGGTAACATGAGTATTTACATCAGGATCATGACAAGTTTCATTTTCAGACAAAGGGAGCTCCACTGTTTGTTGAATATTTTCTTGAGTACGATGGAAACTAGTCTCTCCTATTTCCTCTTGATTATTAGATAAATCATATAGGCATTCCTTGATTTCTCCCTCCATTAGTTCATCATGGTCAATATTAATTCCCATGTGTTAGAAATATATTTTCAATATTTCCACAGAAGTTTTCAAGCAACAGTAAAGAAGGGTAGCTTGCTTTATAATTTTTGCAAAGTACTGAATAGAATAATTCAAGGGAATAAATACTAGCGAGTCTTAATCTTTCATACCATGATCTTGCTTCTCCTTCCAAAGTAACCATAAACATCTTCGAATTATTCATGAAATTCAACTCTTAGTTTAAGTATGTGCATATGAAACTTAACTAAATGTAGAGCATCATCATCTCCTTCCTAATCTCTGAATTTTGGAAAGTATGACTGCCATTCTATATGGGGAAGGGGATTTGGAAATCCAGGAATATGAGCATTATTCATAGGAGCATACCTTGCAAATTGTGAATCCATCTTGAGAGAGTGGAGTCAGCAGTGAAACTTTGATTTCTGGATCTTGCTGACAGTGGAGTCATCTTGTGACTGATATACATCCTTCCTATGCCTAACCTCTGTCCACCTTCAAAAATTAGATCTAGTATTTTCCATCTCTCCAAAGAAAGGTTCAACTTTCATTCCCTGGAGATTGCACCAAAATGTTATCACTCAGAATTTATTTGGGTTGTATCAAAGAAACATCAAGGTAAGCACTACAACAACAATCTAACTTCTTTGGTATGATGTCTATATTTGTAGATAAGGGGAAGGTTTATAATATGGTTTGTAAGGTTGGAGTATATGTATCATTGGGCATAGAGTCAAGATTGTTTGAATAATAATAAGAAATCTGATGGAATCTCCAATACATTGTTATGGTTGTCAAAGGCAAGATTGATGACACTTTCTTTGACACTTAAATTATTATTGTAGCTGAAAGTTGAATGGAGATGACAATCCACTACAATAGAGCATCAAATAAAGGTGAATTATGAAGTATCTTTAGAGGAAAAAAGTGAAAATACTTTGAATATATGAGACATAGCATCAAACCAAACCAAGGAAGAATTCTGAAACATTTAATCTTATTCAAATATTAGAAGACAACAAAGAATATTCTCAAACATTTAACTTATTGAAATATTAGAAAACAACCAATTCAAATAAATTTACTAAGAAGAAAACATTCACCATAAAAGAGTACATAAAAATAAATATCATCTCATGAATATTTGGTCCATAAACTCTAGAACTTATAATCCAGCTGGATTCAATTAATATCTTAAAAAAATATATACAAGATATTCTTGAACAAACCCTAATCCCATATGTGCTGAAAATAACACTATTTTAAACAAGTGCCTTAAAATATGGAACTAATCTTTATCCTGAAAATTTGGGATCAAATTACAAATTCTGATTTATCCAAAAGGTACTCTACCACCAAATCTAGAACTAAAATACTTATTTTCCTTGAATTTTGGGATGATTGATTGTGAGTTGAGAGCTACAAAGAGAGTCAATGCTAAACCCGCAAGAGCCACGTTTTTTCTTCAATCTCACAATTACACTCCTCTCGGTATCATCTGAAACAATTTCTAATGACAAGAGCCACTTAGCCACATATTTCTTATTGTACTTTGTGAGGACCCTGCAGCAAATAATTAATCAAAATACATGATATAGCAGCAGAACTCAAAATCACTTTTATATTAATCGCAGGCCACTTCTAGGGGGCAACCTCCTTTATGCAAGCTCAATACAAAATAACTTCACCATCCCTTCCTTGGCCTCAACACACACTTATATACTAAAAATAGGTGCCAATACTATGGGTCAAAACCATGGGCCAATATAAACTATGGATCAACAAATACTACAGGAGGCTTACAAAGCATATGCGCCCAACAACAATAACACAAACTATGGATCAACAATTAATATGGGACGACTTACAAAGCATATGCGTCCAACAACAATATACTAACACGGTAAAGAGAAGGATTGACATGGGTTCCTAACATCCCCTCCCCCTTAGAAAAAGCTTTATCCTCAAATCTTTAGATGTGGAAATTGTCGATGAATCTGAAGGAGTGGTTCCCATGTAGCATCCTAGGGCTGCATTCTATGCCATTGAATTAAGACCTCTGTGATAGAGCGAGAGCGAAGCTGACGAGTGTGCTTATTAAGGACAGCCTCCAGCTCCAAAAAGATGGGTCCTTCATTATCCAGTTCTGGTGAAATAGTTTGGCCTTTGATGTTGGTGCCAAGAACTTTCTTCAGACAAGAGACATGAAATACTGGATGAATGCGGGAAGAAGGTGGAAGTTCCAATTTATAAGCAACAGACCCAATCTTCTAAATAATCCTATATGGCCCATAGAACTTTAGAGCGAGCTTATGACGCCCTTTGAGTTTTATTGAGGATTGATTGCAAGTCTGGAGACGAATAAAAACCATATCACTGGCTTCAAAAGTGCACTCAGAACGGTGCTGATCAGCTTGTTGCTTCATGCGATTTCTTGCCATGTGAATATTTTCACGCAAAATGCGAAGAACCTCATCATGGTTTTGGAGGACCGCGTCAACTGCCTAAACTGGAGAACTGCTGGCGGTGTAAGGAATAAGAACTGGCGGTGCCTGACCATAAACTGCTTCATATGGAGTCATTTTAGAGGTAGTGTGGTAAGAGGTATTGTACCACCATTCAGCGAGAGGGAGCCACTTTGCCCACTGATGTTGTTGCTTAGAGGAGAAGCAACGAAGATAATTTTCCAAGAATTTATTGATAATTTCAGTCTGACCATCCGTTTGTGGGTGATAACCTGAACTCATCTTCAGTTTGGTGCCAGTGTGGTGAAAGAGTTCTGTCCAAAAATGACTGGTGAAAGTCGCATCATGATCCGAGACAATGGAAGAAGGAATTCCATGAAGACGAAAGATCTGGTCCAGGAAAATTTGAGCAATGGAGGAGGATGTATAGGGATGGCTGAGAGCACAAAAATGACTATATTTGGAGAGGCGATCAACCACAACCAAAATCACAATCTTCCCTCCAGATTGAGGGAGCCCTTCAATGAAATCCATAGAAATATCTGTCCATATCTAGGTAGGTATGGGCAAGGGTTCGAGCAATCCCAGAAGGGGTGTTGTTTCACCCTTATTGCACTGGAAGGTATCACATTCAGCCACCATCTGTTGAATTGTCCTTTTCATGCCCTGCCAAAAGAAGTTGCGTGGTGCCCATTCATACATTTTGAGAAAACCAGAGTGCCTAGCTGATGGAGAAGCATGGAGTTCATAGAAGATAGCTTGTTGAAGAGCTGTGTTCTGGGGAAGCACTAGACGACCCTTGTATCTCAGTGAAGCACCATCCCAAGAGTAGCGTGGGACAACAGAAGGGTTGTTGTCCAAGCATTGGATGATTTGAGATAATGAAGAGTCATTGACATAACCCTGTTGAACCAATTGCAACCAATTTGGAACAGGCATAGAAATAGCGGAAAGAGAACCTTGGTCATCAAATGTGCGAGAAAGGGCATCCACCACAATATTGTGCTTACCCTTCTTATAAATGATCTCATAGTCATAACCCATGAGTTTGCTAACCCATTTCTGTTGTGCTGGGGAGGATACACGCTATTCTAGGAAATATTTCAGACTCTGGTAATCAGTCTTGATGCAGAAATGATTCCCTAAGAGGTAGGGTCGCCACTTTTGTACTGCATGCAAAATAGCCATCATTTCCTTCTCATATGTAGAGGCAGCTAAATTCTTACCGGAAAGGGCTTTGCTGGTGAACGCAATGTGGTGTTCATCTTGAAGGAGAACAGAACCAAGTCCATTGCCGCAAGCATCACTCTCAATAGTGAAGGGCTTGGAAAAATTAGGCATAGCTAGAACAAGTGTAGTACACATAGCTTGTTTCAGCTTGTCAAATGCACACTCAGTAACATGTGTCCATGTAAAAGCATCCTTTTTCAACAGAGCAGTTAATGGAGCTGCAATATTCCCATAATCCTTGACAAACTTGCAGTAGTAGCCAGTCAACCCCAAGAAACCACGAAGGCTCTTGAGTGTCTTAGGAAGCGGCCAATTGTTCATGGCAGTGATTTTGGCAGGATCCACAAAAACCCCTTGTGCTGAGATAATGTGCCTGAGATACTCAACTTCCTTTTGGCCAAAAACACATTTAGACTTTTTGGCATGGAGATGATGATCAGAGAAAAGTTGCATTACAAGAGCCAGATGCTAGAGATGTTCAGCCCATGTTTTACTGTAGATGGGGATATCATCAAAAAATACCAGAATGAATTTCCGCAAATAGGGTCGGAATATTTTATTCATCAAGGCCTGGAATGTGGAAGGAGCATTAGTGAGAAAAAAGGGCATGACCAAAAACTCATAGTGGCCATCATGTGTGCAGAAAGCTGTTTTAGGGATATCATCCTCATGAACCCGAATTTGATGATACCCAGAGCGAAGATCCAACTTGGAGAAAAATTGAGCACCATGAAGCTCATCAAGAAGCTCATCAACAACAGGAATTGGAAACTTATCCTTGATGGTGAGGTGATTAAGTGCTCGGAAGTCAATGCATAGGTGCCATGACCCATCTTTTTTGCAGACAAGAAAAACTGGTGAAGGAAAGGAACTTGTGCTTGGGCGAATAATACCTTGCTTCAGTAAGTCCCGAACGAGGAGTTCAATCTCTGTTTTTTGGTGAAATGGGTAGCGATAGGGCCTGATGTTGGGAGGAATGCTTCTAGGAAGGAGCTGAATACGATGGTCCTCTGGTTGTGAAGGTGGAAGTCCCACTGGTTCAGCAAAAACACCTGTATATCGATCCAGAATTTGTTGGAGATCCAAAGGAGTAGTGGGGGCCGCTGATGGTTGCATTTGAATGGAATGGAGCTAAGCGATGACATTATGGGAACTCTTCTTAAGGAGTTTTTTCATGCGATGTGAACTGATGATGCTGAGAGACCATGGTTGTAATCCTTTCAATGTGTGTTTGTGTCCATCGGGGGAGAACTGCATCCAAAGTTCAGCAAAATCCCATAATATGGGGCCAAGTGTGCGCAGCCATTGAGCGCCCAAAACCACATCACATCCGCCTAAGGTCAAGGCAAACATGTCAGAGTGGAGGTTATAATCTCCCATAGAGATACGCACATTACGACACTTCCGTTTGCAAGGTAAGGTGCCCCCATTGGCAACCATGACTTCAAAGTTGGAGCAAGGGTGGATAAAACAATCAGCTTGTTTGGTGATCCGAGGGTCAATGAAATTATGAGTGCTGCCAGAATCAATGAGTATTGTAAGAGGAAGCTTCTTGAAGTAATCGCGTACCCGCATTGTTTGGGGGGCAGTGACTCCAGCTAAAGCATGGAGGGATATCTCAAGCTGGTCATCCTGAGATGGAGGGTCAGTAGCCGGCTCCTGAATGTCAACCAGAGCATCCATTGTATCAGGAGCTTCTTCACCAACTTCAGAGGCAGGTGGAGAATCAAAACAATGATTAATGTGGTTTAGCTAGAATCTGGTTATCAAATTTAACCTGAAGCAATTGATTTTTTTAAAATTTAGCTTTAAAATGGTATTTTTAATGCCATGTTAGTTTTTAAAATGCTATAATGTGAAAATGACAATCTCTAGAAATTTTACGTATACATATAAGAGGGTAACCTTATTAATGATATATAATGATGAGAAAGATCATAACTTTATTAATTGTATATAATTATGAGAAAAAAAAGTGGTAACATAACAACTATGTGAAGAGAGACAACATTGTCTTAAAACAACATCAAATTTTTCCAAAGCAAAGAAATTTATGCATGAAACATAACACAGTGTTTAAATTTAGGGATAGCAGGAATAGAATTAATAATAGATTTTAAAAAAAATATTGTCTTCGTTAAAACAAATATTATCAAACCATAGTTTGTTTACTATCTAACTAGATTTGATAATTTAATATTTTATTTTAATATTAATTTTTCAAACTTGGCACTTTAAGAGTTTTATGTTTTAAAAGAAAGTTAAAACAAAGATTGTGGTTGATGCAAATTTCTTTTTGCCAAATAATTAATAAGAACATCAATGCATAGATTGTAATTTAAATAATACAAATTTAGTTGGGGTTAATATTTCATTTTTAATTTTTGATAACTAAAATTATCACATTAATCATGAAGAAAAAGATAATACTAATTGTGTTTAATACCGTGAAATTTCTTTATAAGGAAGAAAGTTATGCAATTTTTTTAAGAAATTTTTTATGTGATTTAGTTAGTTTTAAAATGAAAGCTTAAGCATGTTGAGAAATGTGAACCTCAATTGGCTTCATATATGGATTTATAATTGATTCTATTTTTTATTATGTTTTGATATTTATTTGATTTTTATGAATCCGACCAATT
>LPNX010063852.1:0-102758 GCA_001517045.1 Pseudotsuga menziesii
GTTTTTGGGGTAGCGGGGTCCGTCAGAAGTATGCAGTGTGGGTACTCGTTGGATGCGGAATCAAATTCCGCATCCAACGAGCTCTCCCGATCGAAATTTGAATAAAAACACAGGGAGATATGTCGAAAATACGAACACAAAAAGTAGTTTTTTTCCTTCTTCCTCCAAAATTAATCAATATTATTTTATTATTTTAACTATTATTTTATTATTTTCCTTAGGAGGCCCATTTTAGACCCCAAAATTCCTCTAATGTATCAGTTAAAGATCCTAATGATATGCTAGCTTAATGTTAAAAATCGAACATGGTATCAGAGCTTACCTAAGAAGAAGACATTGTGTAGCTAGGGGAACTAGGGATTCCTACTTTGTGGATCTCTCTCCACAGATTTTTAGCAAAAGAAGGTTGGGATAACTCTCCTCCTTAGGGCGCATCTTTCTGTTGAAGCAGAATCCAATTCTAAGATTTTTTAGTTTTAGACTCGACACTGCTGCATGAAATTAGGGATTTTCACAAAAGTGGAATTTTTCAGTGAGCCCAGTCTTGGATTGATCTCCTCCCTAAAATTGAAGTTAGGGATCAGATTCAAAGCATTTGGTTGGACAGAACTCTGAAAAACCAAAACCCTAATCTGCTCCTGAACCAGCATTGCAGGATTTCAGTTCCAAATACAGATCTGACATCTTGACCTGGTAAGATCAAAATATTTTGTATTTCCATTTGAGGTTCTCAGTTATGATGTCTCATCATAAAAACCTTGATGAAAAGCTTGAGGGAGCTGATAACTTTCGATCCTGGAAGTATAGGATCTCCCTGGTTCTGGACGAAAATGAGTTGGACTCCTATATCAGTGAGGATGTTCCAGTTCCAAAGGAAGATGAGGCAAAGACATTACATAAGAAGAAGTTGGTTATGGAAAAGAGGATCATAGCTGATTCTATCAAGGATCACGTCATACCACAGGTGTCCTCCCTTAAGAAACCTAAAGCTATGTTTGATGCCCTAACCAAATTGTTTGAAGGGAAGAAAATAAAACAGAAGATGAATTTGAGAAACCAACTAAAGAATGTGAATATTTAGAATGCAGAAACAATCCAATCTTAACGCACAAGAGTTTCTCAGATCAAGGAACAACTAGAAGCAATAGATGAAGAAGTGAAAAATGCAGAGATTGTAATGACCTCCTTGAATGGTCTCCCTAGATCACGGGACTCCTTTATTCAAGGAATATGTGCTATAAAGAGGTTATTCAAGTTTATCAAACTATGGGAAGAGTGCTCTCTAGAAGAAGCCTGGCTAGCAGCTCGAGCAGAAAAGATGGGAAGTGAAGATCAAGCTCTCACAGTTCACTCCAAGAAACCCAGAAGAAGTTCCCATCACCCCAGAGGTAAGTCCTTTCATAAAGATAACTCTAGAAAATATTTGTCTAACATCAAATGTTATACATGTGATGAGAAAGGACATTATGCTATAGAATGTCCCAGAAACAAAAATGTTTCTCACAAGAAGAAAGGAAACAAGAGAAGACATCATTCTCATGTTGTAGAGGATGATGAACCTTCATCAAAGAGAACCAGATATGAAAGTGAATATTTCTTCAAGCGAGGAAGAATATGTTTTGATTTCCACTCTCATGGGAAACATTACTCATGGAAGCAATGATTGGATTATAGACAATGGGGCTTCCAAACATATGACAGGATTCAATGAATCCTTTGTGAAACTTTCAGAACATGAATCACCTCACAAGGTGAAGCTAGGAGATGACTACCAGTATCCAATAAAAGGTCATGGGGAATCCTCCTATAAGCTAGACTTTGGAAAGTATATGACAACGAAGGAATTATTGTTTGTACCAGGACTCAAGAAGCACCTCCTCTCCATATCTGCATTATATGCAAAAGGAATGAGGGTTGCATTCATAGATGGTCAATTTATGATGTGGCCAAAAGGAAAGACTATCAATGATCCAGTAATGATTGGGGAACAAAAAGGAGGATTATACAAATTGAAGGGCCATCCAGAACAAGCCTTGGTCCATGACACACTAGAGCCAAATGAACTTTGGCATAGAAGGCTTGCACATGTGCATTATAGAGCACTACCACTTGCAAGCAAAGCTATTGAAGGTCTTCCAAAAATTCAAGCAAAACATGATGGGTCCTGCAAAGGATGTGCAAAAGGAAAGAACACAAAGAAGACATTTCCAAGTGGCGAGGGCAAAGCAAAAGGAATCTTGGAAATCATCCACTCCGATGTATGTGGTCCAATGTCATCAAGTTCACTAAGTGGGTATGGATACTATGTTTCTTTCAATGATGACTTTTCTAGGAATAAATGGATCTACTTCATGAAGAACAAAGATTAAGTATTCTGCAAGTTCAAGGAATTCAAAGCCTTGATCGAGAACCACACTGAAAAGAAGATCAAGACCTTTTGATCAGATAATGGCAGATAATTCACGTCAAATGAATTCAAAGAGTTATGCAAAGACTCAGGGATTAAAAGGGAGTTGTCCACTCCTTATAATCCACAACATAATGGGATTGTAGAACGGAAGAACAGAACTATCATGGAAGCCACAAGAGCTATGCTTCATGATCAAGATATGCCCATGCATATTTGGGAAGAAGCTGCCAGAATAGCGGTGTATGTACAGAATCGTACTCCACACAGATTACTCGAGAACAAGACTCCTAAATAAGTCTTCTCCGGCAAGAAACTAGAAGTCAGCCATCTCAAAATATTCAGCTGTCCTGTGTAAAAGAGAAGAGAACAAAATTAGATCCTTCAGGAAATAAGGGTATATTTTTGGGATACTCTGAAAGCTCGAAGGCTCATATATAATATATTTCCTAGGATACAAGAATATTGACATCAACAGGGATGTGACATTTGATGAAGACACAGCTTACAACAAATCCAAAAAGAAACCTGCTAAACAACCTGAAGAAGCAAAAGCACCTAGAATTCATGATACAACCATGAACGAAGAAACTCAAGAAGAAGATCACGAATTTGAAGAACCACAAAGACCTATAGATCCACCTCAGGAGAAGAATCCTCACAAGAGGAAACCTACTTGGGTATGAGAAATTATCCAAGGTGCGGAAATATATGGGGCTCCAGAAGACAATCACAGAGAAAGAAAGAGGATCAGATCCTACTCCGGGTATGTAGCATTGCTATGTGATTTCATCGATAAAGAACCTTCCAATTTTGAAGAAGCGGTAGAACAGAAAGAATGGAAGGATGCTATGATCAAGGAGTACCAATCGATCATGAAGAATGATGTTTGGGATGTCGTCCCAAGACCAGAAGGGAATTCAGTTGTAACTTCCAAATGGATCTACAAGGTCAAGCATGCTGCAGATGGTAGCATTGAAAAATATAAAGCAAGATTGGTTGCTCGTGGTTTCTCCCAGAAAAAAGGAATTGACTATGAAGAAACTTTTGCACCTATAGCCAGATACACTTCCATCAGATCAGTACTTGCTTTGGCTACAGTGATGAAGTGGAAGATACACCAAATGGATGTTAAGACTACTTTCTTGAATGGTGTAGTAGAAGAGGAAGTGTATGTAGAGCAACCACTCTGTTTCGAAACACATGACATAGAATCTCATGTGTGCAGATTGAAGAAAGCCCTGTACAGTTTGAAATAGGCACCTAGGACTTGGTACAGCCGAATTGACAGCTTTTTATCTAGTTTGATCTTTACTAAGAGTAAAGCAGATTCCAACCTTTACTACAAGGTTGAAAATGGCAACCCAATGATACTCCTACTATATGTAGATGATCTATTTGTAATAAGTATGGATGGGTTGATTACTGATACAAAGAGAAATCTTGTTGCCGAGTTCGAAATGAAAGACTTAGGTATGATGCATTATTTACTAGGTATGTAGGTGTGGAAGAATGCAGATGGAATATCCCTCGGACAAGGGAAGTATGCAGTAGAGATCTTGAAGAGGTTTGGGATGATGGACTGCAAGGCTATGGCCACACCTATGGCATCGAACCTGAAGCTATTGAGCGATGCTTCATCAAATTCGGTTGATGCTATGATGTATCATCAGATGATTGGGTCCTTGATGTACCTGATGAACACGAGACCAGACATTTTCTTTGCTATGAACACCTTGAGCCAGTTCTTGACAAATCTTAGAAATATTCACTTGATTGCTTCAAAGCATATTCTGAGGTGCCTGAGGGGTACAGTTAAGTATGGGCTCAAGTATGAGTCAAATCAGAAGATTAACATTGAGGGTTATGTTGATTCATATTGGGAAGGTAGTACCATTGATAGGAAGATCAATTCAGGGTGTTGCTTTAGTATGGGATTAGGTGTGATCTCTTGGTTTAGCAGGAAGCAATACTCTGTGGCACAAAGTACAGCTGAAGCAGAGTATGTCACAACTTGTTCAGCTAGTTGTGAGGTAGTATGGCTGCGGAAGCTACCGTCTGATTTATTTTATCTCCAGTTAGATGCTACTTGTACATATTGTGACAACCAGAGTTGTGTGAAGTTGTTAGAGAACCCGGTGTTCCATAACAAGTCGAAGCATATGTAGATCAAGTATCACTATATCAGGGATATGGTGCAGAGGGGAGTAGTGAAGCTCTAATATGTTGTGATGGATGATCAGATAGTTGATGTGCTAATGAAGCCATTGTCTAGGGTGAACTTTGAGTACTTCAGGGAGAATCTTGGTGTTCTCCAGATTGAGGTTCCCTCCGAAGGGAAGTGATGAGTCTGTGAGCCATTCTGACATGGTGAGAGGATTGGTTCCTTCCATGGTCATATGTAAGGGTTGAGCCATTCTTTCATGGTGAGAGGATTGGTTCCTTCCATGTCAGATAAGAGTGTTGAGCCATTCTGATATGACTATAGGATTGGTTCCTACATGATCAGATATAAGGGCTATTGCCATTCTTTGGATGGAGCTTCCTGGTGAGGTACCAAGAAAACTAAGTTTGGGACAGAGGGCTATTCTGATATGACAGTGAGAAGTGTGCTCACATGATCAAATATGAGTGCATGGCCATTATGATGTGATAGAGGGATGTGTTCCCACTTGATCAGATGTAAGGGATGGGCCATTCTGTCTTGGTTAAAGGATTAGGTTCCTCCCATGTTATATGTGAGTGTTGGTCATTCTAACAAGTAGGTCAGATGTAAGGGGTAATTCCATTCTCTGGGAGAATGGAGGCACCTAGTCAGTTACCAGTTAGCTCAGTTTGGGACTAGGGTCCATTCTGATGTGACTGTAGGATTGTTTCCTACAAGATGAGATGTGAGTGCATTCCTTTCTGACGAGTAGGTCAGATCCGAGCGTTGTTCCTTTCTGATGAGTAGGTCATATGTGAGTGTTGTGCCTTTCTAACGAGTAGGTCAAATGTAAGTGTTGAGCTTTTTCACAGATAACAGTAGTTGTGTCCTATCATGCTGATGAATGTGAATGATGGGCCTTTCTAATGTGATTATAGGATTGGTTCCTATATGATTAGATGTGAGTGTTGGGCGTGCCTTTCTGACGCATAGGTTAGATGTAAGTGCTGGGCAGGCCATTCTGACTTGGTGTCGGATATTAGCGCTGAAGAAGACCTACATGGAGGCTATGCCTACAACCAGCATGAAAAAGGGCTGGCTCTATAGAAATTCCTGTGACGAGAAGAATCATGAGATAGCACCCGTGATGATCCAGTGATAATGATCCAACAGTGATGATTAAGATCGAGTGACGATCCAGATCGAGTGATGATGTCCAATGATGATCCAGATCTAGTGATGATGTCTAGTGATGATCCAGATCCAGTGATGATGATCCAGATTGAGTAATGATCCAGATCCAGAGATGAAGATGACTTGAATATGAAGATGACTTGAAGTCAAAGATGAATTGAAGATGCAGATGGTGAGATGATCCAGAGAAAAAGACCAGTGACGAAAATTGTGTCGAGAGAATACCTTCCTAATTAAGAGGGAGTGTTGATGTAATTGTAACTTTGGGATGTATTCCCTTGTATTTCTTATCTATTGTAACCTGATGTTTATTCCGGGATGTACTTGTTTCATGTCATGCCTCGATGTTCCTATCGGGAGGATCTATAATGTAAACAAGTCATGTCAAGTCATTGTGGGTAACCCTCCTATTGTCTAAATGTTAAAGTCCCTGTATTTCTGGGGCACTAGGGTTATTAGACTCTCCTAGAGAGGTCAGCCCTAGTAGGGTTTTAGTTTTGTCAGGAATTATTATAAATAGAGAGTTGGCCTCTCTATTTATCACACACTCATCCAAACTCAGTTGTAGCACATAGTTGAGGAAGAGAAATACACTAGGGCAAGGACTGTTGTCGGGAGATCATATTACTATTTTGTGGTTTTATTTTTGGTGTTGATTCTATCTCTGAGGAAGTTGCGGGGTTTTCTCCATTTATGGTTTCCCCAAGGAAAAACATTGTGTTCATTGTCTCTTGTGTTTGATTGCTGTGCTTGTTGTTCTCTCATTTAAAGAACCTAATGATATGCTAGCTTAATGTTAAAAATCGAACAAACATCATATTTGGAAGCAATTTACAAATACTACGTGTAAACTTTGCTTTGAAATCAAGAAGGAATTTCAAATGTCAATGTTGGGTGAACTAACATTCTTCTTAGGATTACAAGTTTATCAAACAGACAAAGCAATTTTTATGTCTCAAACCAAGTACATTAAAGACATGCTTAAAATATTTAAGATGGAAGATTCCAAGTAATGGCCACAGGTTGTAAGTTAACTAATGACAATGAGTATTTCAAAGTGGATCCTACCATGTATAGCTCCATGATAGGAATCCTACTATATGTGATAGCTACAAGACTAGATTAAATGCAAGTTGTAGGTTTGGTTGCTAGGTTCCATTCAAGCCCTAAAGAAACACATGTAACAACAGTAAAAGGAATCTTCAAATATTTGAAAGGTACTATGGAGCATGGATTGTGGTACCCAAAAATTCAAGACTTCATCTTGAAAGTGTTTACTCATGCGAATCGGGGTTTTTTCCCAAACGGTCGCATGGCCCGAAATCGAAGGAAAGGGGATAAGGCGGTCGATAGAGTCAATATGACTTAGAAAATATCACCGATACAATCAACTGATATGCGGATACACAAATAAAATGTGACAATGTCGCCAATACAATCGAAGATGCACTGATACGTTGATATGCCGAGAAAGGGTGACAATGTCGTCGATACGCTGATACAATCTTTTGGTTGAGTTACTAGACTTAGCCGTTCTGCTAAACATACAACCTAACTAAAAGATTTTACAGTCAAGTAAGGATGAACGACTAAGGATGTGACTAACAAACAGAGTTTGTTTTCAATAATAACATAGACATATTATTTATGAAAAATCATTTTTGTGAATGGATATGAGTGTCGATACCTAACTAAAAGATTGTACAGTCAAGTAAGGATGAACAACTAAGGATGTGACTAACAAACAAAGTTTGTTTTCAATAATAACATAGACATATTATTTATGAAAAAATGTGTTTATGAATGGTGTTACGGAGAAAAATTCCTATGGCTTGGGGTACCACAACAGACAGAGTAACCAAATAAATCAATCCCTTCCCAATATGGAAGAGAAATAAAACATCTAACACTAAATGATCTTGAAACATACCTTATTCCAGATGGTTGATGTAGATCCTCGTTGAGCTTTTCCAATCCCACTTATGTTATCAATTTGCTCTCTCAACAATCAGCAAACAAGGCAAGCATGCTATATAATGGTGTTAGACCTACTCTAGCATATGTAATAAATAATGTATAAGCAATTAAAATCATACATGGATTCAATATTCATTTAAATGCACATCATTGGTGAGGAAAAGATATTTCTATTATTATAAATAAGAGATTACAAGAATGACAACCTCTATCGACACATCTACGAACCAGAGAAACTGAGTCCTCCACCTGGGCCTCCACCACCTCAATCCTCCATCTCTCGATAGCAAGCTCAAAATAAAAGGCAAGCTTGAGAAGAACACCAAGTGCTCCAAGGGACAAAGGGATGCAGACTCAAGTATAAGCAAGCTACGACAACAATGGACTATAGTTTTCTTGCTCTTCAATTCCTCCCTTTTCAACGTATCCAAAGGGTTCCTTATATAGTGCTTCAATGGGGTAATGGAAGGCCAAATCCAAGCGATCTTAGGGCATATGGAAGGCCAAGAGATAAGTGACTCGGATGCACATCAAGAAAAGCTCCAAAAATATTTGTCCTTTTGCACAAATCCAGATATACATGGGTTTAAGGGTCAATCCGCATATATACGCGAGAACAGGTTTAAAAGTCACGTATAGAAAATAACAAGTGTTTTTAGGGATGATATTGGAAACATAAAAGGTAGAAAAATATTCCATGGAGTCCAAAGAGTCTGCAGAGGGACATGGAAGGCCATAAATATGTGATCTACCGTGTGTGGTAAAATCAACTGTAACAGATTCCCCCTAATGTGTGAGGTCAGAGGGGTGATACGATGGCCGAAATACATTACAAGTCCATCTGAGAAGTGGATTGATGAACAACCAGGTGGAAGAACCAGCCATCCAAGAATATAGTACAAATATCTCTGCATATGACTGTAAGTACATACAGTAGTCTCGGATACATAAGAGTACAATGGCCATAAATAGGCATGATACAAAATATGACATGTGTGGTCATCACCACGTACAATATAGATAGATCAGAATCTCCATGATGAAGATATACAAAGGATCATGATCTCCATGGAAGCTGAAGATATACAATGGATCAAGATTTCCATAATGGCTGAAGATATCTAACATACACTGGAATTAAGTCACGAGAGCTGAAATTTCATGAACTTTGGCACGATCAAGGAGGTAGCATATATGAAATTCCACCAATCTGGAACGTCTTCTGCACAATCAACTATGAGTACATGTCCTACTATGTGAATAAAGGTGTCGAGGTCGAACATAGTAGTCCATCGTTTGATTACCGGTCATTGATGTATACAGTTAACAGATGCGAGATCACCCATCGATAATGAAAATGAGAATCAAGGTACTAGAGTGCAATCTAACAAGTGTGAATAATCTTGTTGAGGTTGAACACTTGAAATAATCCATCGATCAGGGGACATTGATGTATTCCCAAAACTGTTGATGGCAAGAGAACCTGCCACTAATGACTGCAAGTCTCAAGGCACTCAAAATGATTCTAGACTCCTATCCCAGAACAAATGATCTAAATTTGATGGGATGAAATCCTCTAGAAGGAGGGAATTAAGGCATCCCCTGTCATCCAACATGAGGTACTCAACAAAGTTGTATAATGTGGAAGGACTCAATCATAATGTGCATGAACCAGCACCGGTGCCTAGAATGGCCAACATGCAAATTCAAGAAAACTGAGGAATCACTGAATTAGGATTCAACTTCTTTCGAACAAGAACATAAAGGCGAATGGTGACTGAATGTAGGCAGCATAGAATCAATATACAAAAGTGGGACATCTTTGCGATACATGAGACATTGACAGAGGCTCCATCGGGACTGGAACCTTAATGAGTCGGTGGATATAAACTTAGAGAAACGAGTATAGCTCCTAAAGTCAAACTATTAACCCAACCAATGGATGTGATATGTAGTTCTCTGTTTGAAGGCGACATGACTCAACTGTTGCCAAAGATAACATATTTTCCTATCCAGCTTTTTTGTTTTTTGAATTTTTTTTGGACTTTTTCAAATATTTTGAAAAGCTTGAAAAAGAATAAAAGTGTTTTATAGTTACAAAATAGGAGGAGACAAGTGTCAAGGGGCAAACAAACTAGTTCCAAGTAGGGGAACATATCTATACTCAATGCAAGGAAACATGTGTAGGATAATGACACTCAGGGGAAAGTCCCTTCCCGGTAAAAATGGGAAATCAAGTTGCAAAAGATATATAAAATGGCTCTACTTAGCTAGACATTAAACAAGCTTGGGATATATGGCTGATAATCAAAGTCAGGGAAGCCAACATAAGGATCAATAAGGCAAGAAAAACTCATGATAATGCAATTACAACTTGACATAAGGGAGTCTTGGGGGAAAGGCCAGCAAAATGATCAATAGGAGTGTGAGGCTCTTGCGCAAAGTAATGGCGATACTATACAAATGGCTCGCACAACCTAAAGGAGAAAACATAGCATGGGCACCAAATGCAACAAGGATCTAACTAGGGCACCTGTGTATAGGAAAGTTCTACCATTCGCATAGTGTGACTTCTAAAAGTAGTATGAAGGTTTCGTGACACGATGGAATGGATTCATACCTAAGGTTAAAATGGAACGGTCATAGGGAAATGCATAAGTGCAAGCACATGTGATATCCTAACCTATATGCCAGTTCAGACATAATACCTATGATAGGCACGAAAGGGTCGAAACCTCGAAGAGAGTGTACAAACACTAGACCCTATATGACAACCATATTAGTCCAAAACAACCTGAAATAGTCAATAAAGAATCCAAACTATAGGATATAAGGAGGAATGATCATGACAATTGCACCCAAAGGAAACAATGCGGTGAATGGTGGGACATAAAAAAGGAAAGTAAGGTGTAGACCCAACGTTCACACATCCACTACCACCCCCATGAGGGTGACCATGAGTGTGAAGACCGAGAGAAGGGAGTAAACATCTTCCACAAATGGAGTATAGGACAGAATGTGACACTCCCAAATCTATGAGCATAGTAAGGGGTTGTGATGCCCCCAAGTATGACACTAGGGTCCGTACTAGGACCAAGGATGGGTGATAGGATACCAGGCATGCCGAAAATAAAAGGACCCAAACTCAAGAGAGCATAAATATACTCAAGTAACCGCGATCCCAAATTCCAACTAGCACACAAAGAGCACACTCCTAAGAAAATCTACAGCCAAAATACAAGCAAACCAAGAAGAGGATATGTGAGCTCCCGAATGCACTAGGTATGTCTCTCCTAATAGAGGCTCGAAACTCCCATAAACTACAAGCGAAGGTACATAACCAATTATAGTGGCCCTTAGCTTCAACGCATAAAGCGACAGTGCTGTTCGACTTCTACCTAGTGATGACACTCACAAAATGACCTCTCCAAGTACCCCTTGTGATACCTAGGTAGCGAAATTGAGATCACCTCAATATAATCAATGCTCAAGCAGACAGTTGTAGGGGGAATTGAATATATGGGTAGGGTAGCAAAGCCTGAAACTCTCGAAAGAGCCCCAATATACGAATACAATCGTGGAAATATATTTGGCGCTCACAGAAAGTGACCAGGGCTCAGCCCAATCACAATCATGTGCACTGCCTCGTGCTTAACTCCCGTGTAAGAGGAGCGTCCTGAGAAAGACTAATTATATCAAGGATTTCTCTCTCACCTGGACAAACATCTAATTGTTTTGTTTAGTGCTCTGGGAGAATTAACTCACAATGAACTATTCCAAGACCCTAAAACCTATTCTTGTTGGTGAACCCTATAAAAGAAAAATGTGTAGTTTATTTTAAATTATGTGTTGATTTTAAAGGCTATAATTACTCAAAGGGTAATGGCCATGCAACTAATGATATAGAGACTGAGCAGTGAAATAAAAGTGCACACCTAACAAGCAATGCCAAGTGCAATCTTGTAGAATGAAAAAGAGGGTATGCCACTACATGAGATGAATAAATATATATTTCTTTTCAAATGCCAATGCAATCCTTCCTATATGAAAGCCTAAACACAACTCCTATCCAAGCAATCCAATGCAAGTACCTCGTCAAATCCATATCTAAGATGCATGTAAGAGTGCAACTACTTTGTATTTTTCAATATAAAACCATGAAAAATGAAATAAAAGTCATATAAAACTCTCAGTCTCTGCAGCAAGTATAAAACACACGCCCAGCAAGACACCAAGACAAAAAAGAGTAATGCACTAATGGAAAAACAAAAAGGATAAATAACTAAAACTACTTTCAAAGAAAAGATAATGAAAAGAAGGTCTCTGGTCACAAAAGAAGAATCCAAGAGACAACATTAGAACCAAGGAAGACCCAACCACACTCACAACCCACCCAGCAACTTCCCACAACATCAAACTCACCAAAAGGGAGGATGCACGCAACTGTTTAAAGAATAGTTGCGTATATACGCGACTTTTTTCCAAAAAGTTGCATGTATACGCAGATTTTGGCCAAAAACCTACATGTATACGCGACTTTTGGCCCAAAATCCACGTATGTACGCTACTTTTGGCAAAAAACCTGCGTATATAGAGAAGACAGTGGTAAAAAGTAGGCCAAGGGTCAAACTAATAAATGCGAGTGTCAATAGATGAACATACTATAAAATGCAACACAGAAACAAGGAGAAACAAAGAGCAAGTCAAGAATATCAAGCACATTGTGCTCCTAAACCCCAATGAAAAACAACGAAAGTCCCGAGTACGGTCGCTAATTCTGTTACGGAGAAAACTTCCTATGGCTTAGGGTACCACAACAGACAAAGTAACCGCAGAAATCTATCCTTTCATAATATGCAAGAGAAATAAAACATATAACACTAAAGGATCTCGATGGCATACCTTATTCCGGATGGTTGATGTAGATCCCCATTGAGCTTTTCCAATCACGCTTGTGTTATAAATTTGCTCTCTCAACCATGAGCAAACAAGACAAGCATGCTATATAATGGTGTTAGACCTACTCTAGCATATATAATCAATAATGTAGAAGCAATTAAAAACATCCATGGATTCAATATTCATTTAAATGCACATCATTGGACAGGAAAAGATATTTCTATTAATATAAATCAGAGATTACAAGAATGACAACCTCTGTCGGCATGTCTGCGAACCAGAGAAACAGAGTCCTCCACCTGGGCCTCCACCAACTCAATCCTCCTCTCGATAGCAAGCTCACAAGAAAAGGCAAGCTTGGGAAGAACACGAAGTGCTACAAAGGACAGAGGGATGTAGACTCAAGTATAAGCAAGCTATGGCAACAATGGAGTATAGTTTTCTTGCTCTTCAATTCTTCCATTTTCAATGTATCAAAAGGGTTCCTTATATAGTGCTTCAATGGGATAATGGAAGGTCAAATCTGAGTGATCTCAAGGCATATGGAAGGCCAAGAGACAAGTGACTCGAATCCACATCAAGGAAAACTCCAAAAATCTTTGGCCTTTTGCACACATCCCGATGTACGCAGTTTTAAGGGTCATATCTGTGTATATACGCAAGAATGGGTTTAAAAGTTGCATATGGAAAATAACATGTGTTTTTAGGGATGATCTTGGAATCATCAAAGGTACAAAAATAGTCTAGGGGGTCCAAAGAGTCTCGAGAGGGATAGGGAAGGCCATAAATATGTGATCTACCATGTGTGGTAAAATCAGCTATAACAGGAAGGCACATCAACTGTAATATGAGTGTCGAAAATAACGTTTAATGAAGAGGCACATCTTTGGAGTGAAAGGTTTGAGTATTGAAAAAGTATGCAGCTGTAAAGGTATGGAGGAAATATTTAAACTAAAGAGAAAAGAGAAAAGAGAAAAGAAGGTGTCTTTGTGATCCATATTAGTGCAGCAGTAGGAGTAGACAGAGATCTGGGTGCCACGGTAGTGCTAGGGAAGGCTATGAGTCTGCAGGGGTTGTAGCCTCCTTCTAGTAGTAGCTTGTAAATAGGGTGTTGTAGCATCTTTGAGTAGCAGCTGATAAAACTAGGGGTTTGTAGCCTCCTTCGAGTAGTGGCTGGTAAATAGGGTGCAAAACCATCCTTATGTGTTATAGAAAACATAAACTATTTGTAAATATAATTTGTAGTAATGTGACGTATTGGTGGTTTTCCCAATTGGGTTCCACAATAAAATCGATGTTCTGTGTTGCTTGTTGATTCCGTTTGCTAATGATTAATGTTAAAAATGGTTTTAAATTATAAAAGTTAACAATATTAATTCACCATCTCTGAGTATTGTCCAATATTCCAACAAAAATGTCCCTTCAAACCCAATAGTAAGATCATATTTTTGAAAAATTGCATATAAATGTCAAAAAATACACATATATGGTATAAACCCTAAGTGGATGACTAGATTTGATTGTAGATACACAAGATAAAGAGAGCACAATAAAAATTAACATTGAAGTTTGATGCTTGAAACAATGTTTTAACAAAATTTCACACACCATAATAACTATTTCTCATACCATGTGAAAATGTTGAGAATATGCATGAAGATAAAACAATATGTTTACTAACATGCAAACCAATAGTAAGAATCTACTAGTCTAGCCTTCTATCCATCCATGAGAAGTGGAATTTTCTAATTTCTAAAAAATATTCAGTTTTACAATACATGGAATCCTCACATATGCATGATATCACACTCCATCATCATTTCATATCACCGTAACAAATGACATACACAACATATGATGTGTGTTTTCACAACATATGCTAAATGATCTAGTTCACCTCTATTATAGAGCTAAAAGTACATCATAAGACAAATATGATAAATAGTTTTTTTATGTACTTATATAATGAATAGTAAACATGATGTATGTGGATAACTATAATTTATAATATTAAAGTTGTTTATATCTCACATTAGAATAATAGGTCACAATTCATTTTTAACAATAATTTCATGATTCAATGTGGGAGCAGTGAGCTCAACTTTCTTTTTTCTGAAGTCAAACTGTCACTCACCGACCAGATCAACCATGCAGATTGTAAGAAAACACCAGCAGCTGCTTCACGGTCTCGAGGTGGCAGATCTGTTTGGTGGGCCTGACTTCCGCAGGGGTGAACCACTGAATCTCCTGTGCACGGGCCCTATTTCTACACGAGGGCAATCTCTTTGTTCGCAGTCTCCACGAGCATGCCAAGAGCCCCAGGGAGCTGCTGATATGCCTCCGAGATTTCGAAATCGCTGGCGTAGAGTCACGGCCTGCCGATAGGGTAAATCCAAATCCAAATTCTGTCAATTACCTGTTGTTAATCACCGGTGAAGTCAGGGAAAATTGAGTTAGGGCAACTATGAGAAAAAATAATAAAAAAAATCACACAAGGTGCTGGATGTGAGTGCTTTGAAAAGGTTTACCTATACCTTGATCAGGCAGTAAACTCCGATACCATGTGAAAAAATAAAGAACCAAATTGAATGACTTCTCATTATTAATAAGTATAAATAGCAAATACAAAATAACAATGCTATGGATAAATACCATAGGTAGGAAAATATCATGGATCACCTAAAGAACCAAATTGAATGACCTCTCATTATTAATAAGTATAAATAGCAAATACAAAATAACAATGCTATGGATAAATACCATAGGTAGGAAAATATCATGGATCACCTAAAGAACTAACTAACTATAAGTGAGATTACATTTTTCAACAAAATTCTTGTTAAAATATGTAAAAAAAGTATGATGACCAAATTTATTGAAATTTCAAATTTGATTTTGCAACTTGCAAATTTTTCATCTATCTTGACTAAATTGCCTAAAGATGTGAACTAATAACACATACAGATTACAACTTTGATATTATAACATTAATATTACAACCCAGAGTACAATGAAACACAAGAAAATTTAGTTTTACAGTTTACAGATAAGAACATTAAAACCACCCTCTACAACAATATTCCATATCTGTGTTGCTCATCTTATTTTTACAAATGAGAACATTGAAACAGCCCTATACAGCAATACTCCATCTTAGTGTTCCTCATCTTAGTTTTACAGATGAGAACATTGAAACAGCCCTATACAACAATATTTCCTTATTGTTCCTAAATAACAAATGATAGCAATTTCACAATCAATTTTTTTAGTATGGTGGAATTCTCTAAATCCTCTCTTAAATCCAATGTTAATTGAACTGATTATTGAAAGATTCAAACATGGCTTCTCAGTTGGCTACAAGGTGGTATCGTTCGAGCATTCACAAATACAAGCGAAAGGATGAGAAGTCTAGTGATCGTTTTGGGATAACATGATGGTTATTTGCAATTCAGATTGGAATCAATATCTTTAAAAATTATATAATGTTGGATACATCCCTGATTGACTTTGTAGCTATGATTTCTTGAAAAAGGAATAGAGGATTGTAATCTCTGATACTTATGAGAAGCGAAAGATGATTTTGATGCCATTTTTTGAGTACACGTATTTTTGTTTAGATACATCGTGATCTAATAGTCAGTTAGACAATCACTAGACTAGCAATGAACATTTGTAAATTGGCCCACTAGAGCAATCGAGTTCATCCTGTACGAATACCTTGACGCCACAAGTTTATGTCTGGAGGTCGATATAATCCATGATGAGGTTTATGCCTATCAAGCCCATATCAGCATGTACTGAACTTTTTGTAAATGAATTTAAGGAGTGCATATAGTGCATTCTATGGCTTAATTCAAAAAGGACAAAACGAAAGTTAAACCACGTGTTTGTGCAATCTGGAAGTTAGCAAAAACAATGCAATATTTATCAACAATCACATCAGAGTACTTAGTGTATGAATGGACGTTAGAGCAGCTCATACACAAGCTGCTTCCAATTATTTTCAAAACAAATTCATAATCCACAATCATATACTAAATAGTAAAACTAAAATATATTTATATGACAAACTTTATTTTCTTATTGTAATTTGTAATTGATAGCTATCAAAGTAGTTAAAGCCACAATGTTCCAGCAAGCTCAAACAGTATTATCATTGTCAATATATTCAAGTAATGAGTACTCTTTCTCCTTAAAGACTCAAAGTGCAATGGGATTGTATAAGGACAATAGGACTATCAAAAGAACCATTAGAAAGTGTAAACACAATTAGCAAGCTCAAACAATATTATCATTTTTAATATAATCAACTAATGACTACTCTTCCTCCTTAAGGACCCAAAGTGCAATGGGGTCATATAGGGACAATAGGACTATCAAAAGAACCATTAAAAAGTGAAGACTCAACAAGGTTTCAATAGACCAAATCCTCAGGAACTGAACATCTTGCATTATGACAACTATCCAAAATATAAATTTTGGATTGTGACATCTATCCAAAGTCTAAATTTTTACCTTGTTAGCACATAGGCTACTCCAATGAAAATTATACCTATGGTTTTTTTCTAATCTATGCTTAAGGATGTGCAACACTATAATGGTTGAAATTCATACAAATATACTAAACCTCAATAAACTTTAAATATCAATATTAACCATTAAAATTACTCATAACAATTTTTATAAAAAGAAGTACAAACATTCTTGCATGAAAAGCTTTGAAGAAAATGGTTGAATTCCTCTTTGACTTCTTTGAGATATACTAAAGGATTGCTCATTGTTGGCCTTTCTCATCCATTACAAGGTTGATGAAGAGAATTTTTCCTCCTACTTAAGGACCCAAAGTACAATTGGGGTTGTATAGGGACAATAGTATTATCATTATCAATATGTGAATCCACTAATGAGTACTCTTCTTCCTTAAGGACCCAAAGTGCAATTGGTTTTATACGAACAATAGGACTATCAAAAGAACCATTTAAAAGTGTAGACTCAATCAAGTTTCAATGGACCTAATCCTCACAAACTGAACTTCTTGCATTATGACAACCATCCAAAGTATAAATTTTTCATTATGACAACTATCCAAAGTATAAATTTTTACCTTGTTAGGAGATAGTCTACTCCAATCAAAATTACACCTTGAGGGCTATGACTGTTTTTAATCTATGCTTAAGGATGTGCCTCTCACATGAATTCGCCGTTATATAGAAAGTTCTCCAACCACATTCTGAAAGTTGCATTGCATATGGTATGGACCCGGAAAATATTCCATAAACATCAGTGATGATAAGGTAATGAAGCCATGACTTAGTGTTCATAAAAATAATTGAAAATATAATGGTTGAAATTCATACAAATATACTAAACTTCAATAAACTTTAAATATTAATATTAACCATTAAAATTGCTAATAACAGTTTCTATATTGGCATGAAAAGCTTTGAAGATCTGGATAAAGTGGTCATTGGAAAATGGTTGAATTCCTCTTTGAATTCTTTGAGATATGCCAAGAATTACTCATTGTTTGCCTTTATGATCCATCACAAGGTTGATGTAGAGAATTTTCCCTCTTAGTTAAGGATTCAAAGTGCAATCTGGTTGTATAGGGACAATAGTATTATCATTGTCAATTTGTAAATCCACTAATGAGTACTCTTCTTCCTTAAGGACCCAAAGTGCAATGGGGTTGTATAGGGACAATAGGACTATCAAAAGAACCATTTGAAAATGTAGGCTCAATCAGGTTTCAATATACCAAATCCAGAGGAACTGGACTTTTTTCATTCTGACAACTATCCAAAATATAAATTTTGCATTATGACAACTATCTAAAGTATAAATTTTTACTTTGTTAGCAAATAGTATACTCCAATCAAAATTACACCTAGAGGGTTATGGTTGTTTTTTAATCTATGTTTAAGGATGTGCCTCCAGGACTAATTTGCCATCATATAGAAATTGTATATTTGGAATTTTGGTATACCTTAAAGTTCTTCAACTACTTTCTGAAAATTTTCCATTGCATATGGCATGGCCCAAATAAATATTCCATAAACCTGAGTGACTTTCTGAAATTTGCATTGCATATGACATGCCCACAGAAATATTCCATAAACCTGAGTGATGATAAGGTAATGAATCCAGGAGTTTGTGATGGGCAATCTCTTTGTTCACAGTCTCCACGAGCATGCCAAAAGCCGCACGGAGCTGCTCATATGCCTCCGAGATTTCGAAATCGCTGGCGTAGAGAGCCTCCTTTTCAGATTTTGTGACAAACTTGGTAGGCGCTTGTGCATGTTAGGGTAAATCCAAATTCTGTCAATAACCCGTTCTGTGCTTGACGTTGTAACCGAGTCAATGCAGTGGGAATAAAACTCACCACGTTTTTTATGTTTTTAACCGGTTAATCACGGGTGAAGTCAGGGCAGATTGAGTTACCGCAACTCTGCTAAAAAATAAATAAAAAAATTCAGAGAAGGTGCCCTATGCAGTTTTCAGCGCTTTTCACTCTTTACCCACATAATAGATGTGGATAGATCAGGTAGTAACCTTTGAGACTATGTCAAAGAAAATAAAGAAGTAGATAAAAGTATATTGGACAAATTAAATGACTTTTCATTATAACACTGAGTATAAATAGCAAATACAGAATGACTATGCGTGAATACCATAGGTAGAAAAATACCATAAATCAAGTAACAGACTAACAAATTACATTTTCCAACAAAATTGTACGATGAACAAACTTATGGAATTTCAAATGTGATTTTGCAACTTACAAATTTTTCATCTATCTTGAGTGAACCAATAACAGAAAGAAACACATGAACTGTCTGTGAACCAACAACACATGCAAATTACAACTTTATATTACAACCCAACTTTGATATTACAACCCATAGTACAATGACAACATTCAAACCGCCCTATACAACAATATTCCATCCGTGTTCGTCATTTTAGTTTTACAGATGAGAACATTGAAACGGCCCTATACAACAATATTTCCTAAATAACAAATGATAGCTATTTCACTATCAATTTTTGTTGAGTATGCTCGAATTCTCAAAATCCTTTCTTAAATCTTTATGATAAAAAAAAATTATGATGATGAAACCCTTACTCTATTACATCCATTGTTAATTGAACTGATCATTGACAGATTCAAACATGGCTTTTCAGTTGGCTACAATAACTTTAAAAATTATATAATGATTGATACATCCGTGACTGACTTTGTAGCCATGATTTCTTGAAAAAGGAATGGAGGGTTGTAGCCATGATTTCTTGAAAAAGTAATGGAAGGTTGTAATCTCTGATTTTTTCTTAAAGACGATTTTGATGGCATTTTCTGAGTACATATATTTTTTGTTTAGATACATCGTGATCTAACACTCAGTTGGACAAACAGTCCTTCTTACTGGTTACATCAGCTTCCAGTAGACCGAGTTCATCCTGTATGAATACGTTTAAGCCACAAGTTTATGTCAAGAGGTCGATATAATCTATGATAAGGTTTATGCCTATCAAGCCCATATCTGCATGTACTGAACTTTTGTAAATGAAGTTAAGGAATCCATACAGTGCATTCTATGGCTTAATTCAAAAAAGACAAAACAAAAGTTAAACCACGTATTTGTGCAATCAATCTCTAAGTTAGGAAAAACAATGCCATATTTATCAACAATTACAATTACTTATTGTACTAGCTCATACCAACGCTGCTTCCAATTATTCTCAAAACAAATCCATAATTTACCATCATATACTAAATCTTAAAAACTAAAATATATTTACATGACAAACCTGATTTTTTTATTGTAATTTGTAATTGAAAGTTAACAAAGTAGTTAAAGCCTCAATGGTCTAGTAAGCTCAAATAGTATTATCAATATCAATATGTTAATCAACTAATAAGTACTCTTCCTCCTCAAGAACCCAAACTGTAATGGGGTTGTAGAGGGACAATAAGACTATCAAAAGAACCATTAGAAAGTATAGAATCAATAAGGTTTCAATAGACCAAATCCTAAGGAACTGAACTTCTTGCATTATGACAACCATTCAAAGTATAAATTTTACATTATGACAACTATCCAAAGTATAAATTTTTACCTTCTTAGGAAATAGGCTACTCCAATCAAAATTACACCTTGAGAGATATGGCTGTTTTCTAATCTATGCTTAAGGATGTTCCTTTGAGATGAATTTGCCATCATATAGAAATTGTATATTTGGAATTTGGCATACCTTAAAGTTCTCCAACCTCTTTCTGAAAGTTGTATTGCATATGGCATGGCCCCAGGAAATATTCCATAAACATGAGTGATGATAAGGTAATGAAGCCATGACTTAGTGTTCATAAAAATAATTGAAAATCAACACTATAATGGTTGAAATTCATATAGATATACTAAACTTCAATAAACATTAAATATCAATTTTAACCATCAAAATTGCTTTTATATAAAAAAGTACAAACCTTTTGGCATGAAAAGCTTTGAAGATCGCGAGAAAGTGGTCATATTTATCTCAAAAATGGTTGAATTCCTTTTTGAATTCTTTGAGATATGCCAAAGGATTACTCATTGTTGTCCTTTCTCATCCATTACAAGGTTAATGCAGAGAATTTTTCGTCCTCCTTAAGGACCCAAAAAGGAATTGGGTTATATAGGGACAATAGTATTATCATTATCAATATGTAAATCCACTAATGAGTACTCTTCTTGCTTAAGGACCCAAAGTGCAATGGGGTTGTATAGAGACAATAAGACTATCAAAAGAACCATTTGAAAGTGTAGACTTAATTAGATTTCAATATACCAAATATTGAGGGACTGAACTTATTGCATTATGACAACTATCCAAAGTATAAATTTTTACCTCAAGTGTTAGCAAATATGCTACTCCAATCAAAATTACACCTTGAGGGTTATGGCTGTTTTTTAATTTGCCTCTAAGATGAGTTTGCCATCATATAGAAATTGTATATTTGGAATTTGGCATACCTTACAGTTCTCAAACCACTTTCTGAAATTTGCATTGCATATGGCATAGCCCTCGAAAATATTCCATAAACATGAGTGATGATAAGGTAATGAATCCATGACTTAGTGTTAATAAAAATGATGAAAAATCAACACTAATGGTTGAAATTCATATAGATATACTAAACTTCAATAAACTTTAAATATCAGTATTAACCATTACAATTGCCTGAATCCACTAAAATGTTAAACCAATAACACAACTTATATGAAAACAAATAACACTCGTGTAACCAATCTAATCCATAACAACATAGTGTTATGCATGAGAATATTGAGACTATCATATCCAACAATATTGTCAAAATAACAAATAACAAGAGTATTGTCGAAATAGCAAATGATAGCAAACTATCCTATTCCATCTATTAGTATTGTCAAAATAACAAATAACAAGTATTGTCAAAATAGCAAATGACAGCAAACTATTCCATCCAATAGTATTGTCAAAATAACAATTGACACCAAAATCTTCTATCAAACACTATTGCAAAATTAACAATTGAAAGTGATTAAACAATCAATTTTCTGAGTAAGGGAAAATTTCTGAAAATTCCTCAGTTAAATCTTGATGCCCATGAAACAGTTCGGCCACCTGCAAAATGACAAATAGAATTAAAATATGTGAATTAGATACCTTATAGACAATTAGAAAATAATATTAAGTGTATTCCATTTTTGGGAAACAATGGATAAAACCTCTTTATATATTTCATCGTTTGACTTGTTCCCTCTTCCATATACTTTTAGTATATCCATAAAGCTCTGGTAGACTATTTGGTCATTTTCGAACCTTGTCTGAAAATAATTACATACCAAGTGAGAAAAGTGGAAAGGTTTGAATTTTCAAACTTTCAATGCCCTATATAACATAGCTTTCAAATGTTAATAACACAAATTACCTTGATTTTCTTAACATACTTCCTTGCTTGGTCAATGTCTACTGGCTTGTACTTCTTTATTGGGTCTTCATTAAAAGGAAATAAAATTTCATAACCCTTGGGCAGAAAAGTATTCAAACCCGAAATGAGAAATTCATGACCCTTAAATAAACTCTTTGTTCTGAGTACAACATCAACTATATCAAGCCTGTCCAAAGAATAAACCCACTAAAAGAGTTATTTGAAGAAAGAAAAAACTAAAGGTATTGATTGATGATAACGGCTTATGAGAGTTAATTGAGAAAATAAAAAGGAAAAGTATTGATTGATGATAACAATTTTATAAAAGGAAGTACAAACCTCTTAGCATGAAAAGCTTTGAAGATGACCAAAAACTGGTTATATTTCTGAGGAAAATTATTGAATTCTTCTTTGACTTCTTTGAGATACTCCAAAGCATCACTCATTGTTGGCCTTTTTGATCCATCAGAAGGTTGATGGTGGAATTTTGCCCTTTTTAACATGAACCCAAAATGTTTTAGGAATTCATGTAGAACAACAAAGATAACACACGGAAAGATTATTCTAGTTCTTAAAAACAATTTGAAAGATTATTCTAGTTCTAAAAAACAATTTTAATAAGAAAAAATTCTAAAAGGAATATAGATCTCCCAAAAAAGTATTTTGATACCCTAAAAACAATAAATGATTTTGATACCCTTAAACATAATAACTTATTTGGTGCCCTAAAAACCATCGTCGCATTCCTTTGTGATTTTTATCTCTCAAAATTTTTCAAAAGTGGTTTGGAAAGAAAATTTTATTGAGACAATACAATTTAAAAGAACAATATATGATTTTGATACCTAAAAAACCATTTTGGCATTTCATAGTTACTATGAAAAACTAAAAACCAGACATTTCATAGTTACTTTGAAAAAACAAAAACTAGAAAATGCAGTAACTCACCTTTTTCGTGGTTGTTTTCCTTGCTCTTGATCTTGATCCATCTATGAGATACAAATGTTTCGTGGTTGATTTCCTCTCTCTTGATCTATCGATGAGATTGAGATATGAAGAATAAAAACACTGTAGTTAGATTTAGATTTGAATACATTTATATACATTTTGGATTTCAAGTGATGGTCTTGATAATTAAAAATTTAATTTAATTAAAGCCTAGTGGTATAACTAAAATTAATCTAATTAATTTCTAACTAATATAATAAAATATTAAAATATTAAATTTTTAACTAACTCCTATTAATAACATAATAACTTCCTCTACCTTTAACGTGAATATGCCCATTATGTAAAAGAAAAATGATTTTATTTACCATCTTTATTAATGTGAACAAGTCCCTTTATGTAAAATGCAAAGGGCTTTATACACCATCTTATTTATTTACTTATGGTTGTTTTTAACTTTTATATTTATTATTATCATATTTGGCGAGATCTTATATATATAATATATTATGGACATGTTATCATCACTTACTCTTCTTTTAATGGGAACATATCTCAAGTTTATCCTAAATTTGTCTCACTAATTTATATTTTATTGATTTTTATTAATGAATATTTTGATTATAAAATGTTATTTTATTATTTTATAATAATATATATAATAGTTTTGGGTTGTGAACTTTAAAAAAAAATAATTTCCCATGATGGTCGGATGGGTGGAGCTTTTACTTTTCATAATAAAACAAATTATTATCTAAAAAATTCTATAATAATATAATGAAATGTGGAAATTTGCATTCTTAAACTTATTAAATTATTAACAAATTCATATTAAAAAGAAATGCAATCAATGTCTTCATTATGGAGGAGGAAGATAATGGAAAATGGATTGGTATTTTAATATGACCCAATGAGTACATGTATGGGGTTAAATTATAAGGAAGATGTTATGATATGAGCCAAGGGAAATATATATGGGGTTAAATGTATATGATATCACCAAAGCGAGCATATATGAGACAAAATGTATAGGTAAATGTTGGAATGGTAATACATCCTTAGTACCATAGTTCTCACCTTAGGCTAATTTCATTTTCTTTCATGGAGTGATATCCTATGGGTTAGACTTAGGGAAGTTGTCTAGGAGGCGAACTAGTCATTTCCATGCCTTTCACACATGCACCAACACTATAGTTGGTCAACCCGACACATGTGTAGATTCATTTAATGCCTTGGGGCACTACATCCTTGATTTGGGTGATTTGGGTTTGACTAGGGGGTGCTAGTGGTGTATTTGGTCCATTTTGGCTCTCCTAGGAGCATTTATTGCCACATTGAGCCTCCCTCTCACCCATGCATGCATTGGGATAATTAATATCCTAGCACACTTCACCAACATTCACACCTTGGTTCGTGATTGTCACCTAGGGGGCATTGAGGTCAAATCTCACCATGACACATGTACATTCCGAATTGGCTCCCTAAACCTCACAAATTGTCTCCAATGTATTATAAGTATGTACCATATAACATCTACAAGACGTGTTGTAATATAATGGTTACATATTAGCACCTTTCACATGTGTTATTCCAGCTATTTAAGTTTCTTTGTTGTTCTCTTGCATATTTTGTCAAACACTTTGATGGTGAATATTGTTCTACCTCCTAGATCTACTTTAGAAGCAATTCTCACAGAAAAGAAGTAAATGTATATGTAATAGTGATTCCGCTAATGAAGGGGCCTCGTATGAAATGAGTGAATATGCATATATAGAAATAATATAGTCATTGTTGAGCAACCATGTGAATTGGATATATAACATGTTTCAGTAATATAAAAAACCTTAGTGATATTTGGACCAAACCACCACCACGCACTGATACCCAAAAGAAAACTTGAAATTTAAGCAAAATATATTCAAAACCCTTTGCAAGAAAATTTTTAAAAAATGGAGAGAGAAAGTTTAAAATGTAACTTACTCATAATGCAAACAACTAATGTAGAATCTTTTGACTTGAGCTCCTCCAATCTTCTCACCGTCTTCTCCAAGATTTAACCTCATAATGAACATAAATATATAGAGGAGTAGTTAGTGCTATAAATATATAGTTTATAAATGAATTGTTGAATAACTCATCCAATAAGAAGAGTAAAAATACGAGCTTAAACACTTGAAATCGATGGAAAAGAGATTTCTTTTATAACCAACATAGATCCATCTTGAACTTGGATCTATCAAGCACCGAGAGAGATCCAATCTCTTGAGTTGTATATTTTTTTTAAATCTTAAACTCATGAATTTCGATCCCTCTCTTGCTTCATAGATTCCGATTTAAGTTTTATTTATTTATTTATTTATTTTTAGGCATGACTTTTCATAATTTTTTATTTTATGAGCCTACATGTGTTTTTTTAATTTTACGAGCACACGTGTATTTTTACAATTTTCTTTTTGTAACTTGTTACAACATCTCCCTCATATTGGGGTATAGAGAACCTCACTCTTCTTAGTGCAATTAGAACAACAACAAGTTATAAATAGATTTCACATGAATCTCATTGTGGCATCATTCTCGAATTGAGATCACATTCCTTCCATCGAGGCCTTTCACACACTCAGTCTTGTTTCACTATGAGACATGCACATAAAAAATCACATCAATTCCTTAGCATAATATGGACTCTCACTGATTAGTGGAAAAGTAGTTTTACATAGTTGAAATCGACTTTTGTAGACGAGGGAAAATGGGGATTTTAAATTAATTCTCTCTCATACAGCATGAGGGTACTCTCCAATACTTGGGTTTTTTCTTTTCCTTTCCCCCTTTTGTGTTGATGGGGAGATACTTAGGGAAGTTGGATGAAGTTTATTACAAGATTGGGACAAGCGAGAACACTCGAAACCATACTTTTCCCATAAAGTAACTTATTTTTATTTTTTTCTGTGAAATAGATGTGTACATGGCCTAGCCAAACATAGGTCAGGTGGATGTGGGCTAGATATTACGAGGTCGCATACATATATTGAAAAATACAATTCTCAAAGATGTTTTTAAAATAATTATTGTTGTTCATAGATGATCACGAACTAAGGGAGTTTGCAAAAGAGGTAAATGGATAAGGTTGACCATTATAATATCTATGGAACAAATGTTACAAAATATGCTATAACAAATTCTCTCTAATGTGTAAGGTCAAAGGAGTAAATGGTGGATGAAATACATTATAAGTTTTTCAGAAGTGAGTGTAGAAATGACCTAGACATAATTTCCCCGGAAATAATCCATAGGAGGTACCTGCAATGTGTCACGATATAACGTTTCTTCTTGAGGTGGGCATACCCATGCTCAAGAGTGATAAAAGGATGGTCATCATATCAAGTAAATTGTAGGTTTATGAAGTATACAGAAGCACTTATCACAGAAAGAAAGATACAAAGTGGATCCATGTCAAAAACTAAAGCATAAACAAAAAGATACAAAGTGGATGTATGTCTAAAAGGGATATCACAGCCACGGAAATACAAAATGGATCTATTTCTTAGAATCAAATGAAGATATCTCGAAATAAGAATAAACATATCAATCTCCATCAAAATTAGTGCCAAAAGTGTCACTGGCAATCCAAATCAACTTGAGTCATAGCATAATGATGTGATGTTGTATATGGACTCAAGGTCTTTGAAGCAACCAATATGGGTATGATTCTAAACTATATGAATAGATTTATTGAAGTCAAAACATAGTAATACATCATGTCATTATTGGTAATTTATGTATATCATTACCATGCAATCCAACTCACTCATAATGATAATGGGAGGCAAGGTACCCAGTACAATATAACAAGTCTGAATAAATGTGCTAACATCGAACACTTGTAGACTCTAGTGATTATGGGACATTGGTGTATTCTAATTGTTGATAGCAAGAAAACTTGTCACTAATGACTGTGTGTCCCATGGTACTAAAAGGAATCTAAATCATAATCATGTAATAGATGTTTTGGAGTCGATGAAATGTGATCTGCTGGAAGAAGGGAATTAAGGCATCCCCCATATTCCAACATGAAGTAGTAGAAAAATTCCAAATATTTGGTGGAACAAACTATATGATTTTTAAATGTACTTTATATGAGAAAGTCCCAAGCAAAGGTCAATAGTTTTAAGGATTAGCCGACATAGGATAAAACCTCCCTTGAACATAAGCACGACACAATAAGTGACTAAGAAAAACCTAACTTAAGAATACACACGATATAAGTTAGTGATGTATTGAATATAAATAGACTACTCAATGATGAATGCACGGGGACTTCACTTAGTGAACTTGTCACATAGCACGTGCGATCATGGGATATTAAAGAATACCCTCAATTTCCAGATATATTGACCCAAACTCTTTTTGTTGAAACCCCCTCCCAATACTTTAAACCTCCTTCCCACCCATTTTTATACCTCAATCCCTATAAACCACCCTACCCATCCCCACCTTAAACCCCTCATCCCTCCCAATACCTAAAATATATTGGTTCATTTTTTGATAATTTTAAAACCCACAATATGAACTAATGTGATAGGATATTGGTCAACAAGTGAAGCCCCCAAGGATGAATGGAAGATTAACGAGTCAATAGAGATAATGCATAAAGAATTCTCTTTTCCTAAATCCATACTATAACCGAAATTGGAGAGACAATGAATCAATAGAGTGGGATTTATTCAAGGGCAATGTAATTTGTTGCAAGACATATTAAGAAAATGAGTCATTTCCATCTGTCTTTTTGAGACCCTAAAAATAAATAAATGATTATATTACCCTCAAAACCATTCTCGCATTCAATTGTGATTTTGATTATCAAATTCTAGTGGAAACAAGAATGTTAGCAAGTATCTCTCTCCACCAAATATCTCTACAAACTTTGAGAAGCTTGATGCACAATGCTTTGAAAAGAAAATTTTATTAAGACAATATTATTTAAAATATATGATTTTGATAACTTAAAAAACCATTTTGGCATTTGAGAGTTATTGTGAAAAACTAAACACTAGGAAATAGAGTAACTCGCCTTTCTCATGGTTGTTTTCCTTGCTCTTGCTCCATCGATAAGATAATGATGTGAATAAAAAAACATTAAAACAAAAAAAATACCTTAGTTAGATTTAGATTTGAATACATTTATATACACTTTCGATTTCAAGAGATGGTCTCGATGATTGAAAAAATGATTTAATAAAAATTAAGTCCATTAATTTATAACCGATATAACTAAAATTAAAATTATTAATTTCTAATTAATATAATAAAATAATAAAATATTAAACTTTTAACTAGTTATTATTAATAATATATTAACTTCTTCTTGCTTTTAATGTGAATAGGTCCCATTACTAAAAAGGCAACTGCCTTATATACTATATTTCTTAATGTGAACAAGTCCCTTCATGTAAACGGAAAAGGGCGTTATACACCATCTTATTTATTTACTTATGGTTGCTTTTATTTATTTATTTATTTTTATCATTATATTTGACCACATCTTTTATATATATATATATTTATTGGAATCTTGACCATCACTTCTTCTTCCTTTAATATGAACATATCCCAAGTTTATCCCAAATTTGACTTAGTTATTTATATTTTATTAATTTTTATTAATAAATATTTTGATTATAAAATGTTGTTTTATTATTTTATAATATTGTATTATTCTTATTTTTTTTAAATACTTTCCCATGATGGTTAGACGGTAGAGCTTTTACTTTTCATAATAAAAGAAGTTATTATTTAAAAAAATTCTATAGTAATAATCATGAAATGTTGAAATTTTCATTCTTTAACTTATTAAATTATTAACAAATTCACATTAAAAGGAAACTAAAAAAATGTAATCTATATCTTCATCATGTAGGGGGAGATAATGGAAAATGGCTTGGGATTTTGATATGAATCAATGGGGACATGTATGGGGTTAAGTTATAAGGAGGATGTTATGATATGACCCAAGGGGAATATACATGGGGTTAAATGTATATAATATCACCAAAGTGAGCATATATGAGATTAAATGTATAGGAAAAGAAGTAAATACATGTGTAATAGTGTTTCACCTAATGAAGGGGCCTCATATGAAATGAGTGAATATGCATCTATAGACATAATATAGTCATTGTTGAGAAAACATGTGAATTGGATATATAACATGTTTCGATAATATAAAATACCTTAGTGGTCTTTGGACCAAACCACCACGCAGTGATACTCAAAAGAAAACTTGAATATTCAAGCAAAATATATTCAAAACCCTTTGCAAGCAAAATTTTTTAAAATGGAGAGAGAAAGTTTAAAATGTAACTTACCGTGAATGCAAACAACTATTGTAGAATGTTTTGGCTTGAGCTCCTCAAATATTCTCATCAACTTCTCCAAGATTTAACCTCAAAATCAACATAAATGTATAGAGGAGTAGTTACTACTATAAAGATGTAGTTTATAAATGAATTGTTGAATAACTCATCCAAATAAAAAAAATAAAACATTGAACTTAAACACTTGAACTCGACAGAAAAGAGAGTTATTTTATAACCATCATAGATCCATCTTAAACGTGTATCTATCAAGCACCAAGAGGGATCCAATTTCTTGTAATATCCTGAATTTTGACCAAACACTTATGGACATAAGTTCCATTGCAAGTGATGTTGCTTTGATGTTATATTTTGTATATTGGGCATAAGAACCGACCGCACACGAGTATGATGATTTATTTGATATATTGGGCGTAAGGCAAATGCATATGTTTTATTTTAGCATATATATACACGTCTGCATGTGTTGGGCATGGAGCCCAAAGCACATGACTAATTTGATGTTTGTGTTGAGCAAGAGATCTTGTGCACATGAGTATTGAATGTTTGTGTTGACCGTAAGCTCTGAAGCACATGAGTGATTTGATGTTTGTGTTGAGCAAGAGCTCTCGAGCACATGAGTGATTTGATGTTTGTGTTGAGCAAGAGCTCTGGAGCACATGAGTATTAAATGTTTGTGTTGAGCGTCGAATCTAGAGCACATGCATTATGAATTATATGTGTTGAGAAGAAAGCTTTGAAGCACATGAAAATATAAGAATTGGAAGTGTTGGGCATAAGCCCTCGAACAATCCAAATTGATGTTGAGCATAAGCTCTGGAACATCGGATCCTTGGACATTGTATCCCTAGGTGTATTATACAAGTACATCCTAGAGTTAGTGTTGAGTGAGAAGCTCTCGAATTACACTAAGTGTAACTCCCTATTTTAAGCGTTGAGTATGAACTCTAAATAACACTCAGAGTTACTGAAAATTAATTGTGTTGAGTGAAAACGACTCTGATAAAACACCAATCTCATCTTACTTATTTTTAAGTTGATTAAATGAAATTTTGAATTTCTATGTCACATCAAGTACTAAAGAACTACCATGTTATACGAGGTAATCCAACATGCAAGGAGGTTTAGAGCTTCCTAACTTAGTTGACCAACCCTACCTGAAGGCCTTAATGAAACAAGTGATTATAAGCTAAAGAAAGTACTAAGAGATTTGGGATCATGCTATATGATACCCAAAGTAAAAATGTTATACATATATAGTTTATATATGTTATGAATAAAATGGTAAGAATATGTATTAATAATAGTAACTATAAAATAATAATTGAAGGATCTATGTATTATTATTTACTAAAATAATTAATTAAATATCTTAGTACCTAAAAGAGTCAAAATAGGAACTAGTCAAAGAGTTCCTAAGTTAAGATAAACAAATATTAAATTCACATAAATTAAAGTAAAAGATTATTTCAAGAAATCAAATGATTCTTGATCTAACTTAAATTTAAGTGTCCTTTTTCCTAAAGGTTTTCTATAAAGACCCAAACCAAAGAAAGGCTTGGGGATATCGCCTCATTCTATGCTATCTAATCATTATTCTCATAAGAGTTCTTGGAGTTCATTTTTTTCGAAAAGGAAAAGAAATCTAGTACGGAACCTGTTATCCCAAATAGGTGAATCCTTACCTTTAGGAGATCTAGACTACTTGAATGTTGGAACCAGCTCGAGGAGATCTGGATCGAAACCAAGAACAGTTTCGGGTCATGGTTGGGTGGAACGTGGTAGTTCCCAAGTTATTCGGTAGACAGATCTCAAGTTAGAATTGTCTATGTTCTTGTTAAATATGTGTGCTTGAGTGTGGATGGTTCTATCCATTAAAATAGCTTCAAATTGCAGGTATGTGATTTTTATCTACCTTACAGTTCATACAGTTTTCTTATTAAATAAATGGTTTATAATCTTGAATGAAATCTGTATATTATATGTTTGCTAAGCTAGGTTTTCCTTTTGTTTACAAAACCTCAAAGTATGAATTGTTTACATCTAAACCATAGGAAAATATAGTTTATATTTTCCATTATTATTCTTTTCTTTTTATCATTGCGGCATATCTTAAATCAATTCCTCTTCGTATTTTTTTAGTGTAACACCTCGATTTTTGACCCCATGATATTAAATATCAAATGATGTGAATATTGTATTAAATCATGGCAAGGAGCTTAAGGCCAAGGCCCTGCCATTGATTTTGTGTTGTGTTCGGCGGTTAGAATCAACACCAATGGTTATGTGCTAGCCAGGCACGGTATGCTTCATAAATCACGTAAAATACAAATTAATTAAAAACCTATAGCCAGCTATGCACCACAAATGTTAAAGAGATAGGGGTATGATTTTCCTAAGGATAAGGCGGGGGACGTTTAACCTTGAGCCGTTTGGTGGGAATGGGAAGAGTTTTGGCAGAAATTTGAAATGGGCAGAGCACCATTTCTGAAAATCATGTTTTTTATTGCATGGGAAAGAAAAACACCCAAAAAATGCATGCCATTCCCTCATGCGTTCATGTTTCTCCTCCCCTCATGTTTTGGAAAAACAACAGGATATTTTGTTGATGGATCATGGATTCATGCAGTCATTCATTTTCATTCAAGCATGCAGAAAACCTCTCGAAGTTTCATCCTTGATGTTTTTTTCCTGTCCTTTTAGTTTTGTTTCCTTGTTCACGATTTGCCTATCCGTCAATCGTTTTCCCAAACCCGCATACCTAGAAATCATGTTTTGCATTCTAAACTGATAAACCAGCAAGAAGATTTGGATTTCATGATTGTATGAGTTGATCTGGCTCATGGAATTCTTAGAAGTTCATAATTGTTGTGTGTGCATGCATTCCTTGGCGTTTGTAATATTTTCTAGAACCTAGTCTAACTATGATCATTGTATGTACACCCTTGTGTGGACTCTGAACTAGCATGGGGAAATGGAATTGGAGTCTGTAACTCCCTTATGAGCCTAGTGTAAAAAGGAACCTCATAGTCATATCTGGGGGGCTAGTTTTCTTCTTTGTACACCTGGTATATCACTGGAGAGGGAAGGCATAGCCCGAGGGACTATGGAGCAGAGAAGGGAATGATTCCTGGTGTTTGCTATGCACATGCTTTAAAAGCCAAGGTATATTCGGTGCAGGTGTCCATAGCCCTGGGATTGAGCTCACTAGCCTAGCAGTTAGTCTTTCCACCTCCTTTCCAGTCAGATAAACACAAATGGTAGTTGGCCCAGCTGTGTCTTGTGTGAATCTTGACTATGTGTGAACCACTACCTGTGTAAGCCTCATAAACCGAACTATGTCATCTTGGCTGAGTTTCATTGTATCGTTGGTTGTGAGAAAGTCTACTAGTGTTCCTTATTCCTTGGGGAAATCATGCCTAGCTCAGGGGTGGCAGTGTTGCTGATAAATTGATGAGCACACTCACCTATGGTTGGGTGGAATGTTGCAGTGACATAGATGGTTACGGGACAAGCTTCTGATAAAGATAAGTATTTCTTGTGTTTCAATCCCTTCAACTGTATTTCTTTATAAATGAATATGAATATGATGAATGCTTGAATGGAATGTATTTAATGAAGCTGTATATTTCATGAATGATGTATATGTGTATGTAATTACATTTCAATGAATTTAAGTTGTTATGGAGCTAGATCGACTGGATTGGTGATGACCTAAATGCTCAAAATCGGTTTTAGACTTAGAAATTTTCATGAACAGATTGAATTTCTGCATATTTTTCCTTCCGCAACTTATGGGATGTGAGATCCAGAAATGCACTTTATAGAAGTTTGGAATCCGCATTTTCCCTTCCGTAATTCCCTTTCTGAAACTTGTGGGATGCAGGATGTGGAAATGCGCTTTGCAGAAGTTTGGACTCCATATTTTCCCTTCTGCAATTCCCTTTCCACAGCTTGCGGGATGCGGAAATTTCGTTTGGTGAAATATGCTTTCTGCAATTTGTGGGATGCGAGATGGAGGATGCGGAAATGACTTATGGTAAATTTTGATTTCCGCAACTTTGATCTCCACAATGGTCATTCCACATGCAATATGTGAGATGCAGAATGGAGCATGCAAGATGCAGGGTGCAAGAATGAAACTTTTATATGTTTTTGATTCCACAAGTGAAGCTCTTCGCACCATTGATTTTCTACGGTATGCTTCTCCACCATCGATTTGTCTCCAGATGTGGAACTGATAGAGACTGTTGATTTCCGTTGTGGTACTCCTCAGCCATCCAATATTTCTACAATTTGGGGAAGATAAAAAATGAATACAATGTCTAGATTAGAATGATAGCAAGAGGGAAATTCTTGCCTGTGTATATTTGAAAGAGGTTTAAGAAAAAAAAGAAACGAGAATCATCAAACCCGTGCAGAATCCATTGAGTATAAGAGATGGGTAACGCATGTAGAAGAAATGATCGTGTTTCCTCCTCGAAGGCGGGAGGGGAAGTGATAGTTTTGCATCAGAGCTCATGTTGAAACTTTGGGCCTCAATGGGCCATGGACAGTAGTGACAGAGGCAAGACAATCGCTATTGCAGAAAATAACTACAGCAAGAAGAGTGCTAATTAGCAGAATTGCTAAACTTAGCCAACACAATGAAAGACCCTTTAACCGTTCATGACTACAAGAAGTAACTGGTAAGTAATTATTTAAATTTATGAGATTGATCAACAAAAAATGTTGTTAACACATTTTGTAGAACCACAGGGTATATTGAAGAATTGATCTTTGTCTGACGTAGGGAGGTCAAACAAGATCAACAACCAGAAAAGTAACAACATGAATGATGCGCGAGATCCCTGTGAGCACATAAAAGATGCTATGTGGAAAAATCCAAGGGATCCACAAGAGGGCAGAATGTCACTCAAATGCTGGAGATGCAGAGGACCCCATTTGCATTGGATTTGTACACATGAAGAAGGGTATCTAAGTCTAGCTTACAATACCCAACGTCATGGATCTGAGACTGTTGGGAAGGGGGAACAAGAGAGTTTCCTAGATGTTGTAGTTACCATAAGAAGATTGAGGACAGAGTTACAGGATTACAAGGAAGAAAATAAAAGGTTGGTCAAAGCTATGGTAGAACAAAACCAGTTGATTACAACCATGCTGGAGAATGTGGCAAGTCTCTAAAGGAAGATAAACTTTGGGTATCAGTTAACAGAGGCAGAAGGGAGTAGGAAAAACTCCCACAAGAACAACAAATATCTTAAACCAAGGAAGAAACATTTTAAATCTTCTCACCTCTTGAAGCAACGAAGGCATCCATCACAAGTTGTGATTGAACCAGATAGAATAATGAAGGAAAATATAAAGGAACCACTCAAATGCTGGGGATGTGAAGGATTCCATTTGCATAGGATTTGTCCACTAAGGAACCACTTAAATGTTGGGGATGTGAAGGATTCCATCTGCGCAGGATTTGTCCACTTGCGAATAGGAATGACGGCCAAGCCCCTAGCACCCAAGAAACTGAAGCTGTGGTTCAGGAAACAAGGATTATTCCTAAAATTTATGCAACGTTAGAATACCACCAGGTAGTTCATAACTCAACTATGGTGGAAGTTGAGGGTGAGATTGCTAAATAGACTATTTCTATTTTGAGTGACCCTAGATTGACTCATAGCTATATTGTTGTAAATTGGTGATATGGCCATGGTTGAATCTGGTGTTATTATAGTCGGATAAGGTCTTGGTGAGTCTAGAGTTAAATCGATAGGATTTATTTCGGGCTGGGTAGCAGTTCTTACCCTTTTAAGCCTACCTTTCTTTGCTCCTGATTCGACAAACTACTTGAATTAGGTCTCAATGGCTACCTTGTTTATTGAAGCATCCTCTAGGATGTCAGAAGTAGTAGCAAGTAATTCTTCCTCATCTTCTAAATCCTATGATAGGATGAGTTTTTGTTTTCCTTCCCCTTTTTCCTAAGTTCCTTTCTTTTTCCTTGAAGTTGATATTTCCTTAGCTGTTTTCTTGAAATTTTCCTTTGTCATGGAATATTCTAGGTTGTCTGATTGAATTTCTTCCTCTATTTGTTCTTCTCCTTTCTCCTATTGTTGAGTCAGGATGATAATGCTTTGTTATGTTGGTGTGACAACCTATTGATTAGGTGGTACATTTTCAATTTGGAGGGGGTTTTTCTCTTTTGTCAAACTGTCTTCCAAAGTGAAAGTACTAATATGAAGGTTGAATTCACAGTATTCCTCCTTCTCTTGGTTGGTCAATGGTTCTATAATGGGTTGATTAATTTCTTTTGTAGCCTCTGGTACGGTGATGTTGGTTTTAGACTTCCTGACCAGCTCTGTGAATATCTCCTCGACTGTTGGGTAGTTATCGAGTGGCTTTGCCTTTGCTGTAGACCCTTTCTTATTCCATACTATTGTGTGGTCTAGCTCTAGTTGGATATGTGCTGTAGGAGGCAGACATCTTTATATGTCTTGAGGCACCCTCCATCTAGCTATTTGGACTTTAAGATTTTGAAACTAGTCTTCCAGGAACACTTTTCCTTCTTCATGTTCTAGTGGGGTTCCAGCCATTGAAAAAGTCTTAAAGTGCCATATTTGAAACATGGTTGGCTCCAAGAAGTCTTTATGTCCGACTGGACATAGGTGGTACATAGCTATCCATATTAAGAGTGACTCGAAATATGATTATTGCACCTGATTCCTGGCACTTCTCACAGATAGATTTGAGCATGTCGACCATATATTGAGCCCAACAGTATATTGTTCCTATGTTTTCTATGCTGTTGATAGCTTCTAGCATGTCGAGCTCCAAATCGCAGCCGCGTCCTCTGATAGTCAAGCCTATGGATATGATTTTGGCCACTATTTTAGGTGTGGTGGCTTGGATTTTCATGACAATTAACCTTTTTTAGTTTTCCCCTGTCAATGTTCCCATTACTTTTTTGACCAGTCCTTCTTTGATGCCTACAAGAACAAGGTCACCTTTGTTGGAAAACCCAGTAAGTTTGTAAATGGTTTCGGATGATATTTACACTAGTATGTCGAAGTAGAACTTCCCATTGTGGTACTGGCTAATGATGAATTTGGCAATATTTTCCTTTGTTCCTCCAAAACTTGCCATGAGAGGTGCATTCATAAAATTCATAATGGTGTTCTAGTTTACCTTGTTTGCTTCCTCTGTCATCCTTGACTTACCCTGGTAAGCCCATATTTTGATTTCTGCCCAGTGTCGTGCCCATGCAACTTCCTACACTTTTGCATTTTTAATGTTTTGTAACCGTTTCACTAGTGGACTTACGCTGAATTCCAACTCTTTTACTTTGGATTTCATGGCTCTAGTTTGTTTTGGGGCCATTTTGTTGGTTTCCGGTTTGGCTTTCTTCTTGGTTGATTTGCTCACAAGGGCCTGGTAATTCTGTCGCTCTAGATCTTGGTGAAACAGTATGTGATATTCGTCTGGCATAGTATTTATAGGCGGAGCGGATGGCGATCTTGTCGATGGTGCTATTTGTAGCAAGGATTTCTCCTTGCTACAGGGGTAGGAATGGCTCCCTTCTATCTATAGGATAGAAGGGTAGGTTCCTGTGTGGGTAAAGACTATAAATAAAAATGGAATGTAAATAGACATAACAATAAACTAAACTAAGAATGGAAAGAAGAGAAGCAATGGTGAACTGCTATGTAAACAAGGGTTAGGGTTCCACTTCCTAAGACCTGCAAACAAATCCTAAGCTACAATAAACTGAAATACCTGCAAAACAATGTTAAACATAAACCTGCAAATGGAAGCAATGGTTAGAAAGCAAAGAAAACTAAAAAGCAAAGAAATACAACATGAAAGACAAGCTATACCTTCTCTAGTGGAAATGGGCCACCATGCCCTAGCTTGTGGAAGCACCTCTCTTGGATGGGGGGAGCAATGGCTCAATGGAGATGGAGGAGAAGGAGTGGGTGGCTTGAGAGGCAAAGGTGTCTCAAGGCATCCATGGGTAGCATAACAGTATGCAAGGAAGACATTGTTTGAGAGTGACCCCCCACACTCCTTTTATAGCTTTTTCAATGGGTTTTAGGTTTTTAAGCCCTTGGTCAGGGCTTTAGCCCCTTTTTTTGGGCTTTTAGTCCCTTCCACCCTAACTTTAGCTCTTTTTAGGATTTTAGCCCCCTTTTGAGGTCTTTAGCTCCTAGGAGAGTATTTTGGGATCCTTTTGGGGGTTTTTAAGCCCTTTTCTTCATCCTTAGGCTATTTTGAGGGTGCGGGGTTCTAATGGAGTGATATGAGGGTCGTGAGATGGTGTCCTTGGGTGGTGTAGGCCATTGAGAGCTGAGTGGGGGATTTTTGGGCTAACAGATTTCCCCCTGATGTTTGAGGGCAGGAGCTCAACGTATGACCAACGGACATCATAGGATTTGTTGCATAGAGGTGGTGCTTCCGGGGCTGGGGCATGGTGGATTTTGGTTTTTGTATTAATATCGTTCCCATCAATGGGTGAGTTACAAATAATGTGTGACATGTACATGGATGAGGTGGGAATCCCCATGCTCGTGACAATGTCAAAAGAATAATTTGATCTATGCTCTAAATAACAAGAGCCGATCATATACAACTGATGTTACAATAATGGTTGCCTCCATGTGAGGCTGAATACAATGTTGATCTGGTACATTGGACGCATGGCATTCTCATGGAATGTTATATATTCTTGACTGATGGTCTACTAGATCTGGTACATAGCTGTGTGGACTCATTGATTGAGACTCAGAGTCTTCATGGTACAAGTATGCTGCATCAATCATAAAGGTATATCGAAGCACTGCTAGGGATTCTGAACACTGTCTCCAACGCAACCCAGAAATCACAAGGGACATAAATTGTTTAGGTCCCTCAAGTAGACTCATCAATGTGCTAGAGTTAGGTGACATCCAGGGTCTTCGACCAAGTACTATTTGGAGCAACCCTGTACAAATCTCAAGGGTGCGATGATGTAGTTGGAGTGGAGCACGTGAGAAACAACCATCCTGAGAGGAACTAAGGACTCCTCTCAAGTGGTCCAAGGAACTCATCAATGAGGTTAATGAAACCAATATACAGGGACCTATGGGTTTATCCTTCGGAATATGTGTGTTGGTGTCGACAGAGGGAGACCTGCCCCTAGAAAAGGCAATGATGTTTCCTTGACCAGGAGCGCGAGGGAGATAACTGGAAGGTTTGAAGCAATCTACAGACTGACTCACTGAATGGGGAGGGGGGGAGGGAAGGGAAAAGAATTGAACACGGGTAGGGGGAGTGTGATAGACTCAAACTTCCTTTGTTCAGAGTATGATGGCAAGGAGGACCAGGTAGCAAATGAAACTGACTCACGGGAATGGGATCATAGATGTAATATCGGGAATGTCACTGCAAATGGGAAATACTTGGAGTAGGTAGACACTTTTGATACTGATGGGATCCAAGGAAGACACATTGCAGAGTACTTTGAACAAAGGTGACCCAATGTGGGAATGCTGCCAAATTGTTTTCTGTGGGGTGGTGTCTAGGGACATCGTTATGGTACAATCTCATGGATTTTTTGCGAGATCGAGAAGGTAAATGCTCGATGGTGCTTTCAATTTTAGAGAGTCTGAAAGCACGAAGAAGACTCCAGTGGGGGATATTTTTCATTGGTAGTATCTTGTGCCCGAAAAAGGATAAAAGTATACATAGGAGAGCTCACCCATCCTGTAGGGGATGAGAGACTTCTTTACCGTTGGTAGTCCAACCGGGCTGAAAAAGGTTAAATCTATACTAACTGGATGACCATTTAGATACATTTATGAGCATGAACGAAACCAAGTTTGCTCGGCCATCTTTTCTTGATGAGAAGGCTGGAAAAGAGCTTAACGACAACCCGTGGTGAGCTTTTTCGTAAAGTGTGGCCCCTCTGCCCGAGAAAGCATAAAAGTATGCAGGGGGGAATGGACTTGGATTGAATGCACCATGGTGGTCCTTTTCAATTGATGGTCTACATGGTCTGCAAAAGGAGGTAAAAGAGATGATGTAGACGCCATTTCCTATACTTTAGCGAGCGAGAAAGGAAGCAGCTATGCTCGGCTATCTTTTCATTGTTTTAAGGAGTCAAAAAAGAGATTAAACAAAACTCTAGTGTGGTCAACTGATTGTGGTGGCACAGGTAGTGCCCCATGTCAAGATGGTGGACAGAGGTCCAAAGGTCATCCTCACAGTATGGACGGAGTAGAAGGTTCTCAAACATACCAATACATGCGCAGGATAGATCACGGTAGAGGCTCGCGAGTTGGTGCGGCATAGGCACGTAAACCAAGGTAGCTCTCAGACAAAGGTCAAGAGACCGTGTGTGTGTGTTGTGGTGGATGGACTTGACTACATGCGATGTAAGTGTAAGTCCGGGGGCACTTATATGCCAAATACATGTAAGAAAAATAAAGGGTTTTGTGGACGATGGTCCAGATGTCCGCATAAGGTGCGGTGGAAAAGACAATTATAAATACAAAAATAAAAGTAAAAATACATTCCTTAATAGGTAGTGGCTTGAAAACCGCACGAGTAGTGGTCAAGAGGTGTGACACAAGTACAGGTCTATAGACACTCTCATCATTATGTCGTGGCTTGTAAATTGAGGTGACTCGTGGGAAATGGTCCCGAAATTAATTTATTAAACATGAGACAATGGTCTCATAAAGAGATAGAAATTCGAGCCCGAAGGTGTGAGAGGTGTCTCGAACCGGTTCTAGGTTACTCTACCTATTAGCTAATGGTGCTACCCCTAAATGCGGGGGTTTCTGATTTGTGGTAAAAATGTTGCAAAACAAAAAGGGGGGAAACTACGCTATAATGGACTCATAGTGGTTATATCAGGCATAGACTCTCTTGAGGTGGAGCTCGTTGCATGGGTTCTTCAAGAGTCGACCGTCTGAGTCAGCGAAAAGGTATGCCCCCTTGCCAAGATGAAGGTCATTGGCAAGGAGGGATGACAAAATCTGGTCTTTTATGGGAAGAACTGATTTCACACTATGGTTTAAAGGGAATGGGGTAAAACCGAAGGCGGTCTTACATATATCTCCATCATCATGTAAGTGGTGCCGAGATAGATCAGGTGGATCTTCCACAACCGACGAGGTGAAAGGGAAACTGGTGCTAGATATCATGAAAATGGTATTGGTTGTGGCTTTGGTTTCCTTGGCCCCAGTCTCTGTTGGAGGAAGAGGGGCAGTCCTAGAGACAAGATGAGTCTTTGATGGATCTGGAGATAGGTGCAACATCATTTCAATTCGATGGACATGAGTCAACACATACAGGGGCCTTAGAGGTACAGTAGGTGGTTCAAGGTACCACACATGATCTCCCAGTGTGAAACCCTGTAGATTGTGGGTTGCCAAGATATACTTACTCATGATCTCGGATGGTAGGAAAAGGAAAAAGAAAAGAACAAGGAAAAGGATCATGTTGATCGGGAATGCACCCCAATGTTTCCCTAATAACTGAGGTTGCGGTTGTGGTTGGGGAAACAATGGAAGAGACAAGTCTGATGGACCATCAGTGATGGTGGAGACAATACAGTCGGTTGAAATGGACATCATGTAAATGGACATGGTGTTTGAAGAAGGAGGTGGGGGGTGAACTTCTTCTATCAGGGTGATTTCGAACTCAAGGGAATGTTGACGGAGGTCAGCTAGAGCCATTTGAAATTTGGGCAGGTCTTGGTAATGGTGAGAGTAATGTCCATACAAGCCACAAAGGGTGCAAGCATGGTTTGTTCTTAATGCCTTGTTCCTAACTATCAGTGCGGTTCGGAGTTCAACCATGAGGATGTTTTCATTTGTATCCATGGCATCTAGATGCGCATGGATCACTAGGATTTCAGTGAAATTATGAGTTGGATGGCCCTGTTGCTCACAGACGGTACAAGGTGGGACTTGTCGTGGCTTTGTGGTGGCTTTGGTGTTCTTTCCCCTAGCCCTTTTGGATTGGGGTGGTGTAGGTGCGGGTGGGGTGGTTGGCTTGTGCGGACCAAGTGGATGGTGAGACTCAACTGTGATAGGTTTCACTGGGGTTAAAACAACCTGGGGCATTGCTGGTTGAGGTGGTGGATCAAGATACTGAACCGAAATTCCCAATGTAAAGTTGGGTAGGCTTAAGGTGTCCATTACCGATTTTCTAATGACACCAGGTGGGGGAAAGAGGAAGGGAATCACATGGACTGGAGATAAGCCCAGATAACTCCCTGCTGGTTTCATGTGGGGATGTGGTTGTGGTTACGGCTACACATAATGCTATTGCTGCGAGTGATGTTGTGGCTGTTGTTGGTGTTGCGGCTGCGACAATGTTGTGGTTATGGTTGGGGCTACGGCTGCGATTGTTATTTGGGTGCAACGGTGCTAGATGAAACCATGCACAAGTCCGCAGTTTTATTTTGTGTCGGTGGTGGTGACACTAATGGGAAAGGAGTCATCATGGTAGGATCGGTAAACAACCCAGGACCCACATTCAACGGTGGGGAGGATGGTGTGTTTTCAACCATGGTGTTGATTGCAGGGATGACGTTAGCATGTTTGGTCGCCCCTTGCAGCTCAATCATGGTGATGGTAGGGTAACATTGGCAGGTGCTGTTAAGCCTTGCAGATCATGATAAGTGAGCTAGTCAACCATCACAATATTCCCCTCGTGGGGGAACATCATGAGACCGAAGACAGTTGATGTGACTGCTCGCATGACATACATGTAACTCCTTCTGAGGAGGAGGTTGTAGTCCAGTTGAGCATTGACGACTTCTATTTCAATCAGCACTGTCTTCCCTGCTAACATGATGGGGACATGGGGGAGGATTCCTAGGGATTTCGTGGGATGTCCATCATAAGCCCGCAGAGCTGTGGAGGACGGTTGCAAAATTGGTGATCCAAGTTTCTACCAAACCAAGGTAGACATAACGCACATGGATGTCCCTTCATCCACTATGCACCGATGCACAACCAAATTCTGGATGGACACCGGGATTTGGAAGGCGATGGTCGAGGGCATGTGTGGTTCCTTGTTCTCCATGTCAAATGTGATTAACTTGGAGTCGGAGGGGTCTACTGCCCCTAGGGAAGCTAGTAAGGCTTTCCACTGCGTTGGGATCATTTTAAGTACCTCAAGAGTGGACATGGCGGTTGGCCTTTGGGCCAAATAATCCACAATGCTATAGCTAACTGCAACTCTAGGCATGCTGTTATTGACAATCCTGCGTATGGGGGGGNAGCTGAAGAGGTAGGTGGACTGTTTTGGACATTGATGTTGTTGATGTGTCAGCGGGTTCGGTGGTGGTATCGTACCGATTCCATATATTTTGTAAGTTGACCTCTTCAGTCGTCATGGCTAGCAAGTGGTGAACACCTATTTTGACCATGAGAGGTGCCCCTAGAGCATTGGGATTGGCCTGGGGAGGGAGTGTGGTTGCCACCAATCCTTGGACTAGTAGTGGGTTTTGAAGCACCATGGGGGGAGGTCCTTGTGGTGTTGGGTTGGTTTGGGAATGATTTGCTGCGTTGGCAGACTGTTGGGCCTCATTTTGAATGGCCTGCTTAGTGTGAGCCATGAGAGGACACTCGAATGTGTAATGCCCATAAACATCACAGAGTGTGCACAGTTGGTTTATGTGCAATGGAGCGTTGTGTCTTGGTGCATTTTGTCGTGGGGGGTTTTGGGCTAGCCAGTTTGTTGTGGCATTGTTGGGAGGGTTCGATTGTTGACTGGCTCCCTGCGGTTGCTTGTTTCCTTGGTTGCGGGGATGGTTATTTCTAGGTTTCCCTTGTTGATTATTGGGGGCAAGCTAGTTGGGATGGTTTTTTTGTGTGAACACTTGTCCCAACGGAGTGGGTGGAGCAGGGCCAAGGGCTTGAACTTGTTGCACTAGCAGTGCATAATAGATTTGTCAGGGTGGTGGTGCCACAAATGTGGGCATTTGTCCAACATACTGTTGTGTTGGCCAAGCCATGGCTTGAGCCTACTGCGGTGGTGCAGGTTGTGCATACGAAGTTGTTTCTCCAGACTGGGACATCATTCTTGCATAGTCTGGATCTTGGTTCTGGTAAGAAACACTAGCAGTGTTTCTTGGTTGTGGTGTAATGGTAGGTGGTGTCGGTCGAGGTTGTGGTTATTGGGAGACTGATCCTATGATGCCATCTGCAGCATGGGATACCCCCGGTGCATCACGGTAGGAGGTACTCGGATAGGGAGTGTATAGAATGATGGTGTGCAGGTATCCACACTGAGCGTAGATAAGGTCAAACTGTTAAGCTTTCATTATGGCCTCTTCTTCAGTTTGGGGATGTTCGGATGCGACGTCCTTTGCTATGGGCAGGAGCAAGGTCTTAAGGAACCAATCCAAGAAGATTTTGTCATCAATTTGGATTTTGCATAGACTACGATGTCACTGCCATTCTTGGATATGGTCCGTTATATGAGTGGTGGTGCTTTGGTGATAGGATAACAAGATCTCCACCCCTTCGTCATATCTGATAGGGAGTTGGAAATACTGTAGGAACATGAAGGCTAGGGATTTGAAGTCCAGGTATTTGGCCTGTGGTATTTCAATGTACCATTTGGCCGTAGCACCTATGAGAGTGCGTTGTAATAGCCTCAGCCTAATGGAATTGTCTACGATACTGTTGGATCAGAACCATAGATGGAATGTCATTATGTGGTTTTGGGGACATTCCCCTGCTTTGCCTTCAAACTTGGGGATGTCTAATGGCAGCTTAGTTGGCATTGGAGACCAAAAGGCTTGATAGCGAATGGGGTCATTTGTTAATTTGGCCACGTTAGGCAAGTTAAGATGAGCCATGAATGGTAGATTTGACCCCAGGTTGATGTAGGATGGGGCTGCGATGGTGGTGGGGTTTGCAGGTGCATAATGCATCTACACAACTAGGGCTTCTTGCGATGGCACCATTGTGGATGGGCCAATGGTCCTAAGTGTTGTGGGTGGGATGGTATGAGTGGTGGGGACATTTCCCCCATGTATGATAGTAGGGGCAATGTAATTGGATGGTCCACTGCACCCCTGTGTGGTAGGAGGGGCATATTTGTGGAAGGGCCACTTCCCCTGTGTGCTGCCAGTGGACCATCTTGGCTGGTCACTATAGGTGGTGGCAGCTCACTGATGATAGTCTGCATGACTGTGCTTAGGCCACTTGAGAGGTTGTGGGTGACAGGTTGTGATGTGGACATGGGTCCACTCGCTATGGTTATGCCAAAAAATGGATCCAGATTCACACTAGCCATGGGGCTTGATGGTGCAGTATGGAGGTCTGGTTCAGATTGGTATGGGTTTGAATCATAATTAGAGGATTTTGTGTCCATCTGATGGTGTGGGAGATCACTAAGAGTGGCTTTGACGGTGTCGATTGAGTGTTCCAAATGGTGGTGGTTTTCCACTTAGGCGTGAGGAAGAGCGTAGAGGATCAATTGTGTTAAATTCTATGTCTGAAACTGGTGGGAATGATATTTGGACCCCAGTTTTATTGTCTTCCTATTGGCTATAGGTGGTCACTCAGCCACCAAGACTGCCAAAAGACAGCGCTTCGCTTTTTCCTCACATGTGTTTCTACTCAATCGGAAGGGGTCGTTGCCCGTTTCACTTGGCAATTCCTCTCAATGGTCAGCTACTTTGGGGTTCCTGTGCTACTCCTCACAATGATTTTCTGGGCAGACCCCAAGTACTTCCCACAGTTGAAGCAGTCAGGGACTTATGTCCTCAAAGACTATGGATTTGTTTGTACTTAGTGTAAATTAGTAAATTTTAAGGCTCACTCAGCATCATGAACTGAATTGGGTTAATTAGTTGGTATGGTGTATTTGTTTGTTTGTTTTTCTGGTATCTGGTAGCTGCAAATGGTTTATGAATTCATCATAGTATATTTCATGTCACTGTGTATGCATGCATTTGAATAATCAGAAATTGTGAACAAATACAATTTTTAACCCTGAATGTGTATGGCCTAACTAGATGTCTACCTCACACTGATATTCCTCTGTAACCAAGAGAAGGTGCTAGGATCTCAACACAATGGGACTAATCCCATCCATAGATCCTTAGGTCACCTCCTGTATGCAAGGTTGGTCAATAGGGAGGATGCTTAGTGCTGTGAGAATCCCTCCTTCTCTACCCTGTCTACCTTCCAGGTCATCCGATTTTAATGGTTTGGAACAATATTAGTGGAGTGACTAGATCTATACGAGCTTGCCCTTTGTCGTATCCTAGAATACCCCAGAGGGTGATGACTGGGTAGAGGAGGAAGAGTAAGGAATACAATTTATTTTATGTTTATTTTAATTAGTCTACATTCATTTGATTAATCCATTAAGATTTACTTGGAATTTACACATTGTTTGTGAAAGAAATTGCAGAAAACAAAAATAGAAACTTAAATTGAACTGGTGTGTTGGATAGAGGTGGCTGAGCCACACCGATAGTCCTATAAAACTAAAATTTAACCTCTATTAAACTGAAATTTAAGTTTTGTTTGACAGGACACACATTTCTGATCAAATCTGGCAAGGGAGCCGCAATAGTTTTTCAAAACCAGGTGAGGGGGTCACACAGAATGTAGAAACAGTCATGGTCTGTGTTTCTTGGTTGAAGTCACACTTATCGGGGGATTAAGTGCACCCTGGGTGCACCTGGTTGGCCATTAAGTGCACCCTCACCTCACTTTTGGGCCTGATAAGAGCGCCCTACCCCGGATTTGGGGTTTTTTGTGAGGCGGAGTTAGATCTGGCTAACAGTAACTTGTACTGTGGCCAAATTGACTCGGTTTTTCCTAGCAGATCCTTCAGTAGTACTGATAACTGAAAATAAACTGGATTTAAAGTGAATTTAACATGAAATTTTTAAAAACTAGGGAAAAAATTTTAAAAAAACTTGAAAATTATAAATTTGGTCTAGGGATCATGTGGGATCGACTTGGTATGGTCGCTAGTCCTGTAGTAGGGATTTCTCCTTGCTACAGGGGCAGTAATGGCTCCCTTCTGTCTATAAGACACAAGGGTAGGTTCCTGCGTGGATGAAGACTGTAAATAAAAACAGAATGTAAATAGACAAAACAGTAAACTAAACTAAGAACAGAAAGAAGAGAAGCAATGGTGAACCCCTCTACAAACAAGGGTTAGGGTTCCACTTCCTAAGACCTGCAAAAATATCCTAAGCTACAATAAACTGAAATACCTGCAAAATAATGTTAAACATAAACCTACAAATGGAAACAATGGTTAGAAAGCAAAGAAAACTAAGAAGCAAAGGAATAAAACATGAAAGACAAGCTATACCTTCTCCAGTGGAAATGGGGCACCATGCCCTAGCTTTGGAAGCACCTCTCTTGGATGGGGGGGAGAAATGGCTTAATGGATATGGAGGAGAGGGATTGGGTGGCTTGAGAGGCAAAGGTGTCTCAAGGCATCCACAGGCAGCATCACAGTATGCAAGGGAGAAGATGTTTGAGAGTGACCCCCCACCCTCCTTTTATAGATTTTTCAAGGGGTTTTATGGTTTTAAGCCCTTGGTGAGGGATTTAGCCCCTTTTTTGGGGCCTTTAGCCCCTTTTTTGGGGATTTTAGCCCCTTCCACCCTAATTTTAGCTTGTTTTAGGGTTTTATCCCCCTTTTGAGGGATTTAGCTCCTAGGAAAGTATTTTGGGCTCCTTTTTGGGGATTTTAAGCCCTTTTCTTCCTCCTCAGGCTATTGTGAGGGTGTGGGGGTCTAATGGAGTTATATGAGGGTCATGAGATGGTGTCCTTGGGTGGTGTAGGCCATTGAGAGCTGAGTGGGGGATTTTTGGGTTAACACTATTAATGGCAGATTTGATGGTAAAGGACGCTCTATTAAAGGTTGATTTAATGCATTATGGTTTTGGCACTCCTTCTGACTGTAGTCATAATGAGTTACTTGGACCTTTTGATCCTCTTATTGATGGTGCTAACATGGTCTATGTGTGGTATGTCGATAGTGAAAATGTCGATTATGATCGGATGGTGGTCTACTACATCTCTCGAGATTTCCTGTCATTTTGGTTTTAATTGATTCTTTTCGGAGTTAGGTTTTTTATTTCTCTAGTTTTTATATTTTTTGTTTGTAGTTATAAAACCTCTTTTCTTTTGTTTTTTTTTTCAACTTTTTTGGTTTTGGTACCATTTTAGTCGAGCATCGTTTACCAGTTTCTGAAATACTGTGCCCCACAATGTTCTCAGTCAAACTGATCCATTGGCATTGATTTCTTCGACAATGTAAGGTCCCATCCATTCTGTGTGTAACTTTTTAGGTTTTCCTTTCACTCGACTATTTTATAGTAATGCAAGCTCTCCAACCAATAAATTCTTAGTTTTGATGTTTCATTCGTGCCATGCCTTCTGTTGTTGCTTCTGAATTTCTTAGTGTTGTATAGCCAGCAGTCGGTGTTCTTCTAGTTTGGATAATTGCATTAGTTGGTCCTTTCTTGCTTCTTTGACATCGATATGCAAGATGTCAGCTATCATAGGTTCTTGTTGTCGGAAATGTAAAGGAATGATTGCTTCTTGGCCGTAGACCAGTCGAAAGGGCATTTGGCCAGTCGAACGTTTATATGTTGTTCTGTACGCCCATAATACTGCAGGGATTTTCTCATCCCAGTCATTTTTTTTGGTATTCCAGATTTTTGTTAGACCCCTTGTCAATGTTTTGTTGAATGCCTCTATCACATCATTCGACTGAGGGTGATAGGATGTGCTTTGTCGGTGGTCAAATTTGAATTGTTCTATTAGTGTTGTGATTGTTGTATTGATGAAATGTGAAACTTGGTAACTGATTAAGGTTAGAGGGCAGCCAAATCTCGTAATGATATTTTCGTATATGAATTTGGAAGCTACCTCACTAGAGTAGGTGTCGATAGGTTTGTCTTTTTCTCATTTAGTGATATATTCTACTGCTGTTATGATGTACCTTTCACCTGTCCCTTTTGTTGGCACTAGGAATGGTCCTATGAAGTCTATGGCCCAAATTGTGAATGTTAAACTTAAGTTTACTAATATCAAAGGAATATTTGTACTAGGTAACGGTCGAACTAAACGTTGGCAAGGATCACATTTTCCAACAAAATTTTTACAGTCCTTGTACAGTGTTGGCCACCATAGCCCTAAGTGTTGTATTTTATTGGCAGTTGTATCCGACTGAAAGTGTCCTCTTGACGATCCATAGTGTGCTTCATGTATAATGTTTTATCGTTCATGTTCTAACACACATCAACAGAGTACTTCATCCAAACCCATTTTATATAAGAATCCATTAATGTGACTATATGGTGTAGATTTCATGGCTAAAATTTGTTTATTTTTTGTGCTCATTCCATCTGGTGCTTGACCATTCTCTAAGAATTGTGCTATTTCTTCTAATTCTGCACCAACAACTTCTATTCAGAATAAGTGTGCATCCATCAGGTCATCTTCAACTCCTATCGGTTCCTCCCCCGTGTTGATTCTCGACAAATGGTTGGGTCCAACATTCAATCGTCTTGGTCGAACTACCACATCGAATTCAAATTCTTGGAACACTAATAGCCAATGACAGATTCTCCCGTGGTGCAAAGGTTTGTTGATGAGGTATTTTAGTGCTTGGTGATCGGTATAGAATATGAAGGGGTTAGGTAGTAGGTAATCTCGATACTTTTGAAGTGCAAAGACCATACCTAATTCCTTCCTTTCTATCATTGAGTAATTGCGTTCTGCCTTGTTTAATTTGTTGCTGCTATATATTATTGGATAATCCATTCCATATTCCATAGGTTGTGTCAAAATTGCACCTATTTCTAGGCCTAAAGCATCAATATGCACATGAAATTTGATCAACCAGTTCAGAAATCTTAGAGTGGGTGCTTCGACTAGTTTTATTTTTAATGTGTCGAAAGATTTATCACATTCTTCTATCCAGTCGAACTCCCGATCTTCTCTTAACAATTCTTCTAATGGGTAGGTCATATTTGAATAGTGTCAAATGAATTTTCTGTAATACCCTGTATGACCCAACAATACTTTGACCTTCTTTAGATTAACCGATGGATTTAAGTTGAGGATAATTTTTATTTTATCAAAGTCGACCTTGATACCTTCCTTGCATACGATATTCCCTAGTAGGATTCCTATAGGGGTTAAGAAGATGCATTTTTTTATATTGAGGGATAACTGAATCTATCGGCATCATTTCAGCATAATCCTTAACCATTTACAATGGTATTTCATCATGGAATAGATCATGCAATCATCTAAGTATACTGCCATTGTTTTATAAATGTATTCTTGAATTGTTTTAGGGTAACCTTGTTTAACTCTCAGAAGTCGACATAGATTCGTAGTTTTGTCAGGTCATGATTTTTCAGTTGGAAGACCATTGGGCTTTCCCATTCCAACTAATAGATGGGGTAAATAATTCCAACTATCAACATATATTCGATCTCATTTTTTACTATTTCTTTATATTTATGTACCAATTTGTAAGGTCTTTCCTTAATAGGTTAGGCATCAGGTTTGATGTGTATCTTCATCTCGCCCATTTCTACTACTAATCCTTTTAAGTATTTGTAATCTCATGCAAATACATCTTGGAATTTCTTTAATAAGATGATGATTTGTGTAGTTTGTTCTTCTCTCCAATAATTTCCAATTCTTGTCGTTTTCAGTCTATTATCATTAGAAATATTGATTTCTTTAGTTTTTACTTTCGTGTCCATCCATTCTGGAGCTTTACTTTCATTAATTTATCGACTAACTTCTTTGAACTATGAAAATGTTGCTGGGAATTCTACTTACATCATCTAGTCGGTATCAACTTTCTTGGTTAATTCGATTTTTAGTATCGTTTTGACTGGTTTGATCGTCTCCGAGTGATCATATTTCCATTGAAAACTTTTCCCATGTGTATGTTCTTTTTCCAATTGCAGTCTCGTTAACTGAGGTATTTTGTTAAATAGGATGTTATGGAATGTTGTGTTTGGTTGGATTTTATTTTGTGTCGACTTGTTAGTAGTCGGGTGTCTAAATGTTTTTATTTGTTTTGTAGCTTCGACTAATTTTTCGTCTTCTGGTATAAAGCTAAAGTCCTTAATAAAAATTTCTCTAAGCTCATTCCACAGGAATGTTTCTCCTCGGGCTTCTTCCTTTTTATACCATTTGTTAGGTAGGTCATCTAATGTAGAAGGAAACAGGTGTGGCCATATACACTCATCTTTGTAACCAAGTCTTCTCCATTCTTTTTCACATATTCTTATATGAATTTCTGGATCTTGTCCTTGGGTGAATATAGGTATCTTTGCCTATTTTGTTAGCTTCGTTCCTCAACAGCTTTCCACAAATAAATTAGAAGCTGTTGTCCACGTTTGTAGTTTCGACTGATGGGTCTCCCACCATTGATCAACTTGTCTTGTAAATGTTTCGACCATGCTTTGAATTCAACCATGTTCACCAAGGTTCTTAGAGGCTTGTTCTACATGGAGAAATAGTGATTCTCTCTCTTTATACAGAAGACTGTTTATTATCTATTTTTATTGGTGCTAAAGAGGGATATTCCCTTATTCTCTTCTCAAATATTTTTGCAATAGTCGATATAGAAAACCATTGTAGAGTTGGTTTCTTCTGGATAGCTTGAATGGTCCATCAACACTTTGCTTATGTTTCATAGTTTTCAATTTCCCAATCATACAATTTTGCATCTGAGTTATATCCAACCGAGTCCTGGTTCCCTAGATGAAGTTCTCCATAATTAATAGGTTTAGTATAATATTCATTGTTTTGAATCTGGTAGAGTTATTGAACATTGACTTCTTCATCAATAGTTTCAGTCCAAGATTCTCCTTATGAAGGATGAATGGGGACAGCCGCTTTCTGTCCATTCCCTTTTAGTTTTATCCTTTCTTTGTCCAATGAGATAGATGCCTTCATTTTTCTTCCCTATGGTCATCCTACCAGGGTTGGAAAGGAGTTGGATCCTTCCTTAGGGTTGATGATTTCGAAATCCACTTTTGTCAAAATGCCTTTTATCGTTGTATTGACATTTCTCCAAAACCCAACGGTTCGATCAGTCCTTGGTCGGATAGCTTTAAATATATGCCCAATTCATTCAGTAGGGGCCTACCCAATTGTTCCCATGTATCTCTCATCATGATATTTACTTGGGATCCAAAGTCGAGAACAACTTGTCGAATGTGGTATCCTTGTATTTTGAGATTGACAAGTGGGTCAACATCATTCTTATTTTTTTATTTAAGTTGCATATACTCTTAGTCTGTTTATGTGTATTATTTTTGTTTTTAATATTGTGCCGTAGGTCAATGAATTGTGCCGCTGACTTATCTTTATGTATTATGTTCAATAGTTCATGAAGTGTGTTTTCCAAATTGTCATAGACATCTTCTTGTCTAGAAAATTATTGAAACATGCTCGATGCATCGTTATACAATTGTTTTTGTTTTATCGGGTTAGGATATTCATTTTTATGTTTAGCCTTTCTTATTCTTGGATTGTCACCTCCAATTTTCGTTCCTTGTCTAGTTACTATGTGTAGCTTCTTTGTGTGAACTATATCACTTTTTTGAACACAGGACAAGACATTAACATTCTTCTTTATATTAATTTTGTTAAGTATGGTGGGACAATCTTCCAATGAGTGGTATCCCACACTATAGCTAGTACAAAATTTTAGGTCGGTTCTGTCTTTATATGGATAGTCTGCATAGTGGTGTCCTTCTTTATAGCATGTGAAGCATTGAATCGGTCATCGTGGTTGATTGTCATGGTTTCCATAGAATCGTCCTTGACCTCCAAATCCTCCATGACAGTTATCAAATCGACGTTCATATCTACAGCTTTCATATTGTCAATTGTTTGATATGTTTTGGTAGTTTGAGACATTATCATTGTTTTGGACCACGACGTTTGCTTGGTAGACTACCTGATATTTTTGTCAATTTTTTAGATTTAAATGGCAGTCAGTTGTTGCATGACTCTTAACTTCATAGATTGAACACCAAGAACTTTTTCCATTCTTCATGTTCTATGGGAAATCTCTTGTCGTATGATCTCCATGCTCCTAACAGATATCACAGAAATATTTTTTCTGAACAAAACGAACATCTTGTTGACTTACATCCTATTGACAATTATCTTTGGTGTGGTCAGTTGTAGAACATTTTGTACACCAGATATTTTGACCCTTGAGGTTTAGTTCTCGCAAGGGTCTAAGCATGATTTCCAACTATTCTTCCATTCATGCGTCGACAAGAGGGTATGTTGGGTAGTCTACATTCATCTTAACCTGTAGAGCTTTTGCCAGTGCTTCTTCATACATTTTAAATGTCTCCAGACTTATATGTCATTGGATCTTTTGGGAGAGCCCTGTAAGAAACCATTGAATCAATAATTGTTCATCAATAACATAGTCTATTTAGCTCAATAAGTGTTTCCATATTTTTTCATAGTCTGAGACAGTTTCTACTAGTTTCTAAACTGTAGACTTGAGTTTTTTCGCTACCAGATGCTTTGCATATGATGTTTTGAAGAAGGATAGAAACTACTGCTTTAGATGCATAAAGTGTTCTTTCGGTATAGGTCATATACCAAGTTAGTGCTCTTTTTCGTAGCACACCTATGAACTATGCCATTTTTCTATCCTCATTTGTAACTTGATTGGCCTCCCATGTCAACTCGTAGATGAACCAATGTAGTATTGGGTCTTTGTCGCCCTCATAGAGGGGGATGTGTGATGAACTGTTCCCCATGTTGGCGTCGTCTTCTCCTTCAAGAGGTAGCGGTGGCGGGGGTGGTGGTGGGGGTAGTGGTATATTCCATGTATCTATTTATCTGCAGCTAGTCTCAATGTAGCTTTCGTTTCCATGAAATTTTTGTTTGTTGGTTCTATTTCGATAACTTGTCGTTCAATTTCGACTTCTTCTGTCGATGTCCAACTGCACTGTTGTGCTCGTGAGACCGACTAGTCTGTGTTTTGTAAAGATTTGTTTGGCAGGGGGGGTGTTCCTTCATGTCTAAGGTAGAGTAACTAGATGCTTTGGTTGGAATGATATGCCTGAAGTGTAACCCAATTTCCTTCCTTCGGTCGATAGATCACTAAATGATTGTCATCATTTAATTCGTCATCTAGTTGGATCCATATACCGAAGTCACCATTTCTTAGTCTCAAGTCCTCCTCGATAATGATCTCTGTTCGGGTACTCAGAATTATTCCTAGAGAGCTTCTCGCTACTTTATCCACAAATATTATTCCATTGGAAACACCTCTTCATCTACGCCTTCTTCCTGTCGATCATGACCCAAATGCGATGGATTTTCCTCATGCTTTGTCACTCTAGAAACCATTCTTCTTTAGATTGCTATAGATTTCTCTCATATTTCTTCCCTTCTTTTCTGCCTCTTCTCCCTTTCTATATTTTATAGGTCCGATGCACCTTTATGAGTCATTTTCTGCTCAATTTCCTTCTTAGGTCGACTTTTCATTGATGGTGATGGTATTTCTTAGGTCGACGAGAATATTTTTACTCTTCCCCAACACATGGAAAGCTACCCCCCCATATCCTACATGACGCTTTAGTAATATCGAATAGTTCAGTCTATTTGTTCAGGAAGTACTCCCACTCCCTTTCTACAATAAACTTTTCCCATGCCTTTTGTTTTTCTGCCCGGTTAGTGTTTGCAGGTGGTTTGATGAGTGATGGTCGAGGTTCGACTATATGACATACTCCTCTGTCGATTATAAATTTTAACAACAGGGTTGGTAGCAAATAAAGAAATTGCTCAGTCAAGTCGGTATAGAATCTTTTTTCAATACTTTCAACTGAAACTCTCTCCTCCACTGCTTGCTCTTCACAGAATTCATCGATGATTTTCTCAAACCACCCCGACAGTTTTGTTCATCCCCCTCAGATCAGTTTATGAAGTAATTCTTGGTATTTTTTCTTTTGGCTTCATCTAATAGTTTTTTTAACAATTGGGGAACCCATTCTACAAATTTCTCATGGGTTTCAGTGAAGAATTTCTCCTTCGCCTGAGAAATGGTCAATCTGTTTCTTCTCGCGTAATTTTGTAAATAATTTGCAATCTTATGCTCCCACAAATTCTTAATCTCCTGCTTTGATATCATTTACGTATGGTCATGTCATCTGTACATGTACTACTAGCAATGAAAACAATGTTGTAATCTCACATATCACATAAGGTTACCAATAATACACACATAGAATCATATAAGCATACATAGACAAGAGACAAGAACATATAATAGAATAACAGATTATATTATAGAATCACGTGAGGGTCCCTACATATACAAAATTGAACCAAGTTCTTAACTGACTCAACAGCCTATTATATATGATTACAAAATGGTTATGAGTAACTACTTGTCGGTTTGGTCAATCAACACGAGCTTTGGAGGCCGACCTAATCTCTGATTAGTTGGTTAACTAGTCTAGTTGGCTCATTGACTAGCTCCTCCAACAATCATAGATGAAAATGTTCAAAGAAAACCCTCGAAGAAATGTATGGATCCTATGAGTTTGCAGTAGTACCAAGTGCACTAGTTACATTTATGTGCCTCATGAATAATGTTTTTAGGTGTTGGAGGAAGATTGCTGAAGGATATTTTGTAGGAAAATATGATTCTATGTATAGGCTATGGAAGCCTGCATGAGAACTGTAGTTCCATGAAGAAATGACCCTTCCCAAATATTGCACGTAGAATAACTTGAGCTGAAACCAAGGTAGGAAACTGCTATATGTTATGAGAAAGATCGCATGATTGAAATTATGTTTTTTTTTAACAGAATAAAGTTCCAGCTTCAGATTTGTTTTTTTTGAATTCTTTTGTTAATCGAATGTATTAACTGTTTAGCTGATTTAAAATGGTGTCAATATGAAATTTTATATGTGAATGTACAAGTTTAGGGCAACTTGTGTAAATAAGGGATGAGTACTCCCACTTGCAAAATCCAAACAATATGGGGATGACCTCATGAATGCAGAATTTGATTTTTATGTGGGAAACAGAATTGTGAATTCAAATTTTGATTTGACTATCAATGTTATCTGATGATTGATAATTGGAATTTATCGAGGCACAAATAGATTTGAAGATCTATGACATCTCATGTGAACTACCTACTTATATGTAATGCAGGAGAGATGATGAAAATGTGTACTGGGTGTAGATGGCTCCTCGAAAGGATGTACTTGGATACATAGCTTCTTGGAGGGGTGTGTTTGGAATAGGTTCGAACACCTATGGTTGAAATATTTTTTCAATATCTGATGTAAAATGCATGTCTATATGTAACATAGGTAAGAAAAAAACAACATATATAGAGAATACATGGCTCCTCTTGAAGGATGTACAAGATGTACATAGATTATGTTTACCCCTGCCAGCTAGGCACCGATAGGCATCACTGGGGATTCCCAGGGAGTAATACATCCTGATAGACTTATTTCTAAATAGATTCATTCCATAAGGGGACTATCACGAGACTGGGGGATTCATGAAGAGAATAAACCCTTGGTATTATGGTGTTTGGAAAGTAAGCGCCTGAGCATTGGTGAGCACCTTAGAATGGTGCTAGGCTCGTACGCTAGAGATTTCATTAAGCACTAAGTTTTGTTAGGCTTTGAAGCTAGGCTGACCACGACCAAGAACTTCTACAGAGATAAGTATTTGATTACTTATCACATCTTTGTTGAATTTCTGTAAAACAACATGTACATAATGATTTAGCTAATATTTTGAGAATCTTGTTAATAAATAAATCCTGCGAAAATGAATCTGACATGTGACTTAATCTATTATGGTTCCTAGAAAGTAAGCGCCTAAGCATTAGTCAGCACTGGGAGGAAGTGTTGAGATTTAAGCAGAGCTTCTATTAAGCACCTAGAGAGGTGTTGGGATTTGGACAAGGTTACTAGATCTTGGTTGAGAGATTTTATACAGATAAGTATTTAGTTTATTTATCAAACTTTTGTTGTTATTTTTCTGTAAAAATACATGAGCATATGATGTAGCCATAGTTTTGAAAAACTAGTTATAGATTGCATGTTATAGGAATAAATTTGACATGTGAATTGATTTGTTATGGTGTCCAGAAAACAGGTACCGAGCTTGGAAAAAACCTAGAGGGAATTTTAGGCTCTAAAGCAGAGCTGTCAGATCTCAATTAAAATATATTTGCAGGTAATCTAAGGCTTGTATAAATTTGGCTACCCTTTAATGCACACCCAGGTATGGGGTGGGGCAGGGTTGTGAATTCCATGGTTGTATAAAGCCAAGTCGGATACATTTGGAACCAGGAGAAGATACTTATGTAGGTAAGTATTTGGTTCACCTGACAATTTGTTTTGATTGATTCTATGTCGATATACATGTGCATGTGATTCATTTATGATTTTGGAAAATTTTGTGAATACTAACACATGAATTGATTGATTGCTTGAGTCTTGGGCATAGGTGTCGCTGGTTTCCAAATGAATTGGAAATGTTCCAAGTTATGGAGAAGGATTCTCCAAGACCCAAAAGAAGATCATGTGGTGCATGTTGATGCATGCAAGCAAAAACTTGGAAAAGATCTCGATCGTGCCATTGGATAGAAAAAGGTGCAGAGGAAGCACTGTGGTCTTGAGGAAGCTATGTGGGAGCTGGAGGATTCCATGCAACTGACACATTCATTATTGGTTCTTTTTTTTCAAAGCACTGAGGGTTGTGCCAGCGTATTTTTCTATTTTGTTAAATTGTTAAGCAATAAGGACAGTGCTATTGAAGGGGGAGGGGAATGTAACACCTTGGTTTTTGACCCCATGATATTAAATTTCAAATGATGTGAATATTGTATTAAATCATGGAAAGGAGCTCAAGGCCAAGGCCTTGCCATTGATTTTGTCTTGTGTTCAGTGGTTATAATCAACATCGATGGTTTATGTGCTAGCCAGGCATGGTATGCTTGAGACATCATGTAAAATAAAAATTAATTAAAAACCTACAGCCAACTATGCACCACAAATGTTAAAGAGATGGGGGCATGAGTTTCCTAAGGATAAGGGAGGGGTATGCTTAACCTTAAGCTGTTTGGTGGGAATGGGAATATTTTTGGAAGAAATTCAAAATGGGAAGAGCACAATTTCTAAAAATTGTGTTTTTTATTGCATGGGAAAGAAAAACACCCAAAAATGCATGTGATTCCCTCATGCATTCATGTTTCACCTCCCCTCACGTTTTGGAAAAAACGACAAGATGTTTTGTTGATGGATCATGATTCATTCATTTATTCGTTTTCATTCAAGAATGTAGACTCACACAGAAAACGTCTCGAAGTTTCATCCTTCATGTTTATTTTCCTGTCCTGTTAGTTTTGTTTCTACCTTCATGATTTCCCTATATGTCAATCGTTTTCTTGAACGCGCATACCTGGAAATCGTGTTTTGCATTCTGAATTGATAAACTAGCAAGAATATTTGGATTATGTGATTGTATCAGTCGATCTGGATCATGCAATGCACCGAAGTTCATAATTGATGTGTGTGCATGCATTGCTTGGCCTCTGTAATGTTTTCTAGAACCTAGAACTGTGATCACTGTGTGTACACCCTTTTGTGTTCTCTGAATTGGCTTGGGGAAATGGAAATGTATTCTAGACCTACTTGATGAACCTAGTGTAAAAAGGAGCCTCACAAAAAGATATGGGGGGCTGGTTTTCTTTTTTGTACACCTAGGATAGCACTGGAAAGGGAAGGCATAGCCCGAGGGACTGTGGAGAAGATAAGGGAATGATTCCTCATGTTTCTTGGGAAGATTCTTTAGAATCCAGGATAGATTTCACATAGGTGTCCATAGCTCTAGAATTGAGATCACTATCATATTAGTCAGTCTTTCCACCTCCTTTCCTACCTGATAAACCCAACTGGTAGTTGGCCTGGCTATGTCTTATGTTAATATTGATTATGTGTGAACCAATGCCTGTGTAAGCCTGATAAACCCAACTGTGTTGGATTAGCTAAGTTTTATTGTATCCTTGGCTATGAGAAAGTCTGCTAGTGTTCCTTATTCCTTGGAGAAATCATGCCCAACTCTAGGGTGGCAGTGTTGCTAAGAGATTGATGAACACACTGGCCTATGTTTGGGTTGAACATTGCAATGACATAGCTGGTAGTGGGACAAGATTCTGATAAAGATAAGTATTTTTTTTTTCAATCCCTGCAACTGTACTTGTTTTTAAATGAATATGAATATGATGAATGCTTGAATGGAATGTATTTAATGCAATTGTATATTTCATGAATGATGTATATGTCTATGTAATTTCATTTCAATGGATTTTCTAATTTTTTATGGAGCTAGATCGGTTGGATTGGTGATGGCCTAAATGCTCAAAATCAGTTTTAGACTTAGAAATTTTCATAAATAGATCGAATTTCTGCAGATTTTTCCTTCCACAACTTCCTTTCCACAACTTGTGGGATGTAGGATGCGGAAATCCGCTTTGTAGAAGTTTGGACTCCATATTTTCCCTTCCGCAATTCCCTTTCCACAACTTGCAGGATGCAGGATGCAGAAATGCACTTTGTGGAAGTTTGGACTCCGCATTTTCCCTTTTGCAATTCCCTTTCCGCAACTTACAGGATGTGGGATGCGGAAATGTCGTTTGGTGAAATCTGCTTTCCGCAATTTACAGGATGTGGGATGCGGGATGCGAAAATGACTTATGGTAAATTTTGATTTCCGCAACTTTGATCTCTGCAACGGTCGTTCCGTGTGAGGGATGTGGGATGTGCAATGTGGAATGCGGGATGCGGGGTGCGAGAGTGAAATTTTGATATGTTTTCAATTCTGCAAGTGAATCTCTTTGCACCATTTATTTTCTATGGGATGCTTCTCCATCGTCGATTTGTCTCCAGATGTGGAACTGACAGAGACAGTTGATTTCCATTGCAGTCCTTCTCAGCCATTCAATCTTTCTATGATTTGGGTAAGATAAAGAATCAATACACTATCTGGATTAGAATGTTAATATGAGGGAAATTCTTCCTTGTCTAAATCTAAAAGAGGTTTAAGAAAAAAAAGGAAACGAGAATCATCAAACACGTGCAAAATCCATTGATTATAAGAGATGGGTAACTCAAGTAGAAGAAATGATCGCATTTTATCTACCTTACAGTTCATAGGTTTTTCTTATTAAATAAAGGGTTTATAATCTTGAATGAAATATGTATATTATATGTTTGCTTAGCTAGGTTTTCCTTTTGATTACAAAACCTCAAAGTTTGAATTGTTTGCATATAAACCGTAGGAAAATATAGTTATATTATTCCATTATTATTCTTTTATTTTTATCGTTGCGGCATATCTTCAATCAATTCTTCTATGTATTTGTTTACTATCTATCATAGTTCATATTAGACTTAAATTCTAGATTACTTGAGGTAACTAGGTTTCTGTATATTGTTCAAACTTAGATGAAAATTTAAAAGAGAGCTTTCAAAAAGTTAGAAAAAATAAACCTTGTTACCATTTAAAACAAAATAGTATATTAAACTTTGCATCTAAAAATATAAACTAGTTATAAACAAAATTATAAACCTACAGAGCAGAGGTAAAATATCTGAGTTGTAGAACTTCAAACTATGTTCAAATCATTTTAAAATAATTAATAAACTATCAGCCAAAAGAAATAAATTAATTAATAGATCGAGTCTCTCGCCATTAAAATCAAAACTTTAAACTTATATTTCCACGTTGGCAGATTTCATTTTGCGAGCACAAATGTTTTCATTTCCCCTAATAAACAACCATAAACAACATATCATAAAAAATGTTCATAGTATTCAAACTAATTATTAAATATATGCGAAACCATAACTGACTATAAGTCATAATAAACCCAACCCATCCATCGAATCTTCTACAGGATTTGCTGTTGGATAAACATCATATAATTTCCATTACAAAATATTTTACACTAAGCCAAGCCATTGAATCTTGCTAAGGTTTGGCCATAGGCTAATTATAGAAATATATCCAAACTACCTTAAACGAAAACCAAGGACCAAACTCATCATTCATATAAACCAAATAATAACAAACAGAGTGGCACCCAGGATCAAATCCTATGGAATCCCCAACCAAAAACTACAAATATATCTCATAAAAACAAACCAGGATCGAATCCTATAGGCAAAAATGTTAAACACAAATCTAAATTGATTAAAATTTGAGGATTGAATCCTAGAGGCACAAATGTTAAAAAAAAATATAAAATGATTAAAAGCCAAGCATTGAATCCTTTAGGTACCATTGTTAAACACAAAAATATAAACGTTGTAACATACACACTAAGGGTTTCACCTTTCAAGATACCCAAAAGAGTTTCAATATAAACCAACATTCAAACAAATCTCAGTTATGCTCACATACACAATTATATAAACTAACTATTATATTCACATCTTGCGTATCCATATAAGGGCCGAGCTAAAGCTTCCAAGCTCACGGTCGCAATGTGGAACAACAGCCTCATACGTTTATTTAAATCTCTACAATCAAACACAGTCATGTATTTTAATAAACATAGAAACCATATGTGCAGTATGACTATTCACCTAAGGGCCGATCCAAGATCATGGTCGTAAGGTGAAAGCCTAGCCACGATAATTATTAATTCCTACACCAATGAATATAATGCATAAAAGGTGAAATAAACACAATCACGCTATCCACCGTTCCATTGCAAGAAATGGCACTGTGAATCCAATCATACACATAAATGGAAGTTGAAATGAAAAGGTTTCCATTAAAACCTTAAAACCCAACACTTTAGAAACCAATGCAAACAACAAATTCTTATACACAAAGCCGAACCATTCCTTGGAAAGTCAAGATATTCCCCGAATATTTACATATGATTTTACATATAAAAGACTAAATACAGTTGCATCCCTTCAATGCCCAAACTATCAACCCAACAATCAAACGTACACAACGCTAATGATACCAACCCAAAGCTCAAGTCTCTATCAAAATAAACACCCAAACGTAAGGGCCATTTATTATTTACATGGATTACTTCTTAAATGTTGCAAAGGACACCTTTATAGACCCACCAATCTACATACAAGCCACCCCTGCCACTTGCAAACCAAACAACAAAGAAACGATGAGAAGTATGCCAAAACTCAACGAAAGAAAACAAAACCATTATAGTGTTGTAGACCACGTCAAGAGAATACCTTCCAAGAGAGAGGGAAGGTTTTTTCACCTTGCAGCATATCTCCCAAGAGCTCAAACCTACTCAAATAACCAGAGAGAAAACCAAATGAATCGCATATCGACCAAATCCAGCATTTGAGGCTTCTTGCCCACATTTTCCTAGGCGAATTTAAAGCACCACCTTGTCCTCCACTACCCATGAAATCAAAACCGATAGAGATATAGTCAAGATCACAACGAATTCGCATTGTCCACCACCCCATCTTTAAACCCATAACAAAACCATCCAATGCAATGTTAAACCAAAGTTTTATGGCATATGAGATATTCCCTAAACCATTTATGTACACCCCAAAGTTTTCTAAGGTACATTTTACAAGGTTTTCCATGGTATATCAATCATGCCTTAACCCTAGGAATTTCACTATAATATGTACAAATTATTTAATATAAACAATCAATGTGGATAAGGTTTAAAAACCTTTAACATAATAATAATGATGATCATAAATATATAACCACACACTTTTGATTCTGCATAAACGTAGGACTTAAGCACAATTATGCTTAGAAATTTGGTCCTCCATTTTCACCAGCGTTGAATAGGATAGTATAGTGTAGCTGTTGTGTTGTAGAATGTTGTTACTTGCCACGATCATAGACAGAGGTCACCATCGAAATAACTTACACAAAAGTAGGATCCTGCATTAGTTCACAATGAACTAAGTAATCCCCTCAAAGCAGTACGAAACCTTACCTTTCCGAGTGGACCCTCAAGAGATAAAACCCGCCACTCCACCCCTTGACATTCAAAGGTGAGTCAAGATTTTAATAAATAAAACCATAACGAAAAAATAAGACATATAAATATAAAGTCAAGTGTAATTGAATCAGCATCAAGAAATACCCAATACTAGTAGAGACATGAAAAGTAATCATATAAAAAAATCCAAGTAATATAACCACCTCACATAAATATATTATCATTATACAAGAAAAACACATAATAGGGAAAATGGCTTACGACACTCGATTTAGTAAACAACAACAATTTCATTCCGTAGAAGTTAAAACAATGTCCTTAAAATGTAGCAGTTAACTAGCCTATCATTTTTTTTTAAAGATTTTTAGGGACATTACAAGTGGTATCAGAGCCCAGATTCAAACACTAAGAGACCTAATGGGCATACCAAGCGTTCATTGCAGAAAATAAATTATAATTGAATTTTTGTTAACTAACAGAAATTTATTATTATTAAAAATTTGGTATTGCAGGATTCAAAGAAAAGTTCAGATCATGAAGACAGAAGAGGAAAACGATCATCAAGGAAAACTAACTACGCCCACATGGGAAGAAGAACTGGTGGTTGAATTAAATTCTGATATACTTAAAAATATACAAATTATGCAAGCAAACTTACAGAGTTTTAAGGATGATAATATGAATGAAATAAAATATAAACAAGCAATTAATGAAGAATTACTACGGAACATGATTGGAGGAAGCCTGCATGGACAGCCTACTAATTTAACCAACAAGTTCAAGAAAGAGTTTAATCATAAATGGGTCAGCAGCCTAAAATAAGAAGGGAAATACGAACACACACTTGAACCTCTAGAAATATTTTATCACATTCTTTCTAGTGATAATTCCCTTTCTCCTTTCAGAAAGAAACAGAGGAATGATGACAATCTCCAGGGAGAGTTCAGAAAGATTAAATCCCCAACCTATGAAGGAGAGATGAACACTAGGGAGAAATATGAAGAATGGATTCTACGTATGAGAAAATACTTCCGAGTACACAAATACTCTAGTGAGATGAAAGACTATCTATCCATCTATAATTTAAATGGAAAAGCAGCCATATGGTGGAGAGACCTAAAGCATTCCAAGAAAGAGGAGGTAAAAGAAATCCGATGGAGTCACTTTTGCATAATTTTTCAGGAGAAATCCATGTCTGAAAGATTCTTCAATAGGAAGGTGAAATAATTTCATGAGTTAAGCATGGGTTCCATGACCATTGATTCTTTTATTAACAAATTTTTTGATCTATTACATTATGTGCCATACATAAAAGACAAAAAAGTAAAAATACAACAGTTTTTTGGATGTCTTCCTCCCAACTTTCGAGAGAGAATTGAATTTGACACGCCTAAAACTTTGGACACCACCCTACACAAAGCTAGGATTTGCTATGAGAAGAGACAACTGAGGTAGGAAGAAATCAACAGAATTCAAGATAGGTCTAGGACCTTCTCAGACAACCACAAACCTGGTTTCAACCCACCACCTTACAAAAACCAGAACAACATTTTTCTATCCAATAATAATTTCAGCAAGACAGGTACAAATCCAAATGTACCAGCACCGAATCCGAACATACCAGCATCAAATGGGGGAGGCAATGTTTCCCCACTACAAATCAACTGTTGCAAATTCCAAGGGCCCCATTATGCTCGAGACTATAAGAAAAATACTAATGGAGTCTTGCACAACTTACAAGAAGAACCAACAATAGAAGACATAGCTGGAACATTGAGGATTTATGTAGCCTTGGATGACCAATAGGAAGACCATCAAGCTACTATGGTTGAAATAGAAGGTAAGGTTTCAAACACTTCTATTTCAATTTTGATTGATCTCGGTGCTTGCAGAAGCTATTTATTGCCTAAAATTGTTGAGTTATGTAAACTAGACAAATTTAAACATGAGAAACCATGGCTGGTACAATTACCCACATGTATGAAATTAAAGGTTTATGAAATAATTAGAGATTGTGAAGTAAACTTGAATGGTTTCCCTACTAGGATAATTTGAACATTTGACCCTTACGATCATATGATGTACTTATTGTAATGGACTAGTTGGAACAACACCATGCCATGCTATATTGTCTAAACAATTCAATCTTGTGCACAGATAACCAAGGGAATCAACCAAAGATTCAAGGCATACCTAAGAAGGTTTCCATAAGGAAGATATCTTCCTTACAAGCAAAGAAGTGCATTAGAAAGGGATGTAAATTGTTTGCAGTGAACATCCAGGATGCAGAAGCCAAGAGAGAACCACACATCGAGAAATTTCCAGTTCTTGTATACTTCATAGATGTATTTCTTGAGGAAATACCAAGATTACCACCAAAACGAGACTTATATTTCTCCATAGAATTGACACCACGGTCAATTCCGGCTCCAAATTACCCATACTGCATGAACATACCATAGTTGTTGGAGCTCAAATTGCAATTGTAGGTGTTGATTGAGAAGTGTTATATCTCACCTGGTGTGTCCCATTGGGTAGCACTGATACTTTTCATAAAGAAGAAGGACGGTACGATGTGGATGTACATTGATTACCGCTAACTTAACAAGATCACCATCAAGAACCATTACCCACTCCCTAGGATCGATGACTTGTTCGATCAAGTTTTAGGAGCCAAGATATTTTCAAGGATCGACCTGTGGTCCAGATAACATCAACTACAAATATACGATGAGGATATTCATAAAACTGCCTTTTGTACGTGATACAGACACTATGAGTTTGTAGTAATGCCATTTGGGTTGACCAATGCACCCACAAATTTTATGTGTATGATGAACAATATATTTAGTAAATATATGGATAAATTTGTATTGGAATTTATAGATGACAACCCAGTTTACTCTAAGAGTAAAGAGGAACACAAGGAGAATCTCTGCAGAGTACTACAGGTATTGCGAGAACACCAACTTTACACTAAGTTTGGTAAAAGTGATTTTTATAAACCATAGATACAATACCTAGGTCACATCATCTCTGAGAAGGGGATAACCGTTGAACCTGAAAATATTAAATCCATAGAGTATTGGCCTACCCCTACTAATGCCATAGACATTAGGTCCCTTTTGGGATTAGTCGGTTACTACGAAAAGTTCATTGAGAAATTTTCAAGGATTGCTTGTCCCATGTTTGCTTTGCAAAATAAGGAAAACAAGTTCTTATGGACGACCAAGTGCGAGGAAAGTTTTGATAAGTTTAAACATATTTTGACGACTACACTAATACTAGGAATTGTGGATCTCAATGGGGTTTTCATTGTTTGCATGGATTCAATCAAGGAAGGGATCGAGGGAGTCCTCCTGCAGAATGATTGCATGATTTGTTATGAGTATAAAAAGTTAAAAGAACTTGAATAAAACTATCCCACCCATGATCTTGAGTTAGAAGCCATTATCCATTCCTTCAAGATGTGGAGGCACTACCTCACGGGGAAGAAATTTCTTCTAAAGACTGACAATATGAGTCTAAGTATTTATTTGATCCACCGGATCTAAATGCCAGACAAGCCAGATGGTTGGATTTTATTAGCGAGTACCATATCGATTTAAAGCATATAAAGGGAAAGGAGAATAAAATTATTGATGCTTTAAGTCAATGCGCCCATATGTTATATGAGGTGACTTTAAGTCAAACCGATTCATATTTACATGAAAGGATCAGAACGACCAATGATATTGACCCTTTCTATGTTGAAATCCTCAACAAGGTTCAAGAGGAAAGGTTGTTTCAACAACATAAATAATATAAGGTAGACGAAACATCATTGTGTGGTCCAAAGAAGGATTTTATGTTCAAGAAGGAGGGGACATTAGGTCCAACATCCTCACGGAATTTCATATAAAACCCTACTCGGGGCACTCGGGATATGAAAAGATGATATTCGCAGTAAATAAACACTTTTTCTAGCCTAAGTTAAAGGCCAACATAGCATTTCTTATTGAAAAATGTTAGGAATGTCATCTAGTCAAGGACGAGCACCAGCATCCTTCAGGATTGGTGCATCCATTACCCATTCCATAATGGAAGTGGGAGGTCATTAGTATGGAATTTATTATAGGTCTACCAGAGAGAAAGAAGAAAAATGATTCTATTTTTGTAGTGGTTGGCAAGTTATCAAAAGAAACACACTTCATCCCAGTGACGTAAACCTACAAAGCAGTTCACATTTCCAACATCTTATTAAAGGAGATATTCATATTGCATGGGATACCTAAGGAAATCATCTCGGATCGAGATACAAATTTTCTCGGGAACTTTCAGAGATCCTTATTCTCTTGATTAGAGACATAGGTAAACTTTAGTACTACTTACCACTCATAGATATATGGGAATACATAAAAGGTAAAATAGATCTTAGAAGACATGCTTAGTATGTATGTCATGAAAAACCCCACCAAGTGGGAGGATTATTTTAATCTCACGGAATTTGCGTATAACAAAGAAAACCACACATTTTCTGATATGAGTCCCTTCGAGGTACTCTATGGTCAAAATTGTATAACACCGGTTACTTTGGATAGCCCAGTGGACCGGCTCATGTTAGGGCTTGATTTACTAAAAGACTTGGAACAATTGGTCACCAAGGTCCAATAAAACCTTATAGAAGTGCAAGACCCCCATAAGAGTTATGCAGATAAGAAAATAAAAGATAAATATTTTCAAATTGGCGACCTTGTTTACTTAAAAGTAAAAGCAAAGAGAATTTCATTAAGCTTGGTAGATGCAAAAATTTGGCACCAAGATTTTGTGGACCCTTTGAGATACTGGCCAAGAAAGGGCCAGTGACATATGTAGTATATTTACCTACTAACATAAGAGTTCGTAATTTTTTCCACGCATCCTTATTAAATGAATATGTATATGATACTAAACATGTGATTGATTGGTCCTTGTTATAGGTGGAACATCAAGGGGAGTTTGTAAATGAACCCCTTCATATACTAGACAGGAGAGAGGTGCAGCTCAAGAAGCACACCATAGTTTAGTTGAAAGTGAAATGGAATCATTTCGAAGCCGATGAGGCTACTTGGGAGAATGAAGCCACCATGAGAGAGGCTTACCCTGCCTTATTTCATGATCTAATTCCTAGTCTCTAGAACAATACGAATGATGTTTTTCTAAGCAGGGTCAGATGTAATATCCCAAATTTTTACCTAACACTTGTGGACATAAGTCCAATTGCATGTGATGTTACTTTGATGCGATATTTTGTATATTGGGCATAAGACCCCATTGCACATGAGTATGCTGATTTATTTGATATATTGGGCATAAGACAAATGCATATGTTTTATTTTAGCATATATATATATATATATATATATATATATATACGACTGCATGTCTTGGGAGTGGACCCTGAAGCACATGAGTTATTTGATGTTTGTGTTAAGCATAAGCTCTAAAGCACGTGAGCGATTTGATGTTTGTGTTGAGCAAGAGCTCTGGAGCACATGAGTATTGAATGTTTGTGTTGAGCATAAGCTCTGAAGCACATGAGTGATTTGATGCTTGTGTTGAACAAGAGCTCTGGAGCACATGAGTATTAAATTTTTTTGTTGAGCATCATCTCTAGAGCACATGAGTTATGAAACATTTTTTTTGAGAATAAAGTTCTGAAGCACATGAAAAGATAATAATTGGAAGTGTTGGGTATAAGCACTGGAACATTTCAAATTGATGTTGAGCATAAGCTCTGGAACATCATATCCTTGGCCATTGTATCCCTAGGTGTATTATACAAGTACATCCTAGCATTAGCGTTGAGCAAGAATCTATGGAATTGCACTAAGTTTAACTCCCTCTTTTTAGTGTTGAGTATGGGTTCTGAATAACGTGAGGAGTTTCTGAAAATTAATTGTGCTGAGTGAAAATGACTCTGATAAAACACTGATCTCATCTTACTTATTTTTAAGTTGATTAAATGAAATTTCGAATTTATGTGTCGCATCAAGTACTGAATAACTATCACGTTATACGAGGTAATCCAACATGCAAGGAGGTTTAGAGATTCCTAACTTAGTTGACCAACCCTACCTAAAGGACATAATGAAAGAAGCAATTATAAGATAAAGAAAGTACTAAGAGATTTGCGATCATGCTATATGATACCCAAAGTAAAAATATTATACATATATAGGTTATATATGTTATGAATAAAAGGGTAAGCATATGTATTAATAATAGTAACTATAAAAAAATAATTGAAGGACCTATGTATTATTATTTACTAAAATAATTAATTAAATATCTTAGTACCTAAAAGAGTCAAAATAGGAACTAGTCAAAGCGTTCCTAAGTTAAAATAAATAAATATTAAATTCACATAAATTAAAGTAAAATATTATTTCAAGAAATCAAATGATTCTTGATCTAACTGAAATTTAATTGTCTCTTTTCCTAAAGGTTGTCTAGAAAGAACCATGCCAAATAAAGGATTGGGAATATCACCTCATTCTATGCTGTCTAATCATTATTCTCCTAAGAGTCCTTGGAGAGAATTTTTTTCCAAAAAGGAAAAGAAATCTGGTATAGAACTTGCTATCCTAGATAGGTGAAGCCTTACCTTTAGGAGCTCTAGGCTACTTGCATGTTGGAACCAACTCAGGGGGATCTGTATTGAAACCAAGAACGACTCCGAGTCATGGTTGGGTGAAACATGGTTGTTCCCAAGTTATTTGGTTCAAAAATACAAGGTTGGAATTGTTTATGTTATTGTTAATATTGTGTGCTTGAGTGTGTAGGGTTCTAGCCATTAAAGTAGCTTCAAATTGCAGGTATGTTATTTTTATCTACCTTACAGTTCATACAATTTTCTTATTAAATGAAGGGTTTATAATTTGAATTAAATTTGTATATTATATGTTTTTTGAGGTAGGTTTTCCTTTTTTTTACGTAACCTAAAAGTATGAATTGTTTGAATCTAAACCCTAGGAAAATATAGTTTATATTCTTCCATTATTATTCTTTTCTTTTTATCATTCAGGCATATCTTAAAGCAATTCATCTATGTATTTGTTTACTATCTATCAGAGTTCATATTAGACTTAAATTCTCGATTACTTGAGTTAACTAGGTTTTTGTATATTGTTCAAGCTTAATGAAAAGATAAAACAAAGATTTCATAAAGTTAGACAAAATAAACCTTGTTAGGATTTAAAACAAAAATAGTATATTAAACTCTGCATTTAAAAATATAAACTAGTTATAAACAAAATTATAAGCCTACAGACTAGAGGTCAAACCTCTGAGTTGTATAACCTAAAACTATGTTGAAATCATTTTAAAATAATTAATAAACTATCAACCAAAAGAAATTAATTAAACCATAGATCGAATCTCTCACCACTAAAATCCAAACTCTAAACTTATATTTCCACATTGGGAGATTTCATATTGCCAGAACAAATGTTTTCATTTCCCATAATAAATCATACATAAATAACATATCATAACCACTGTTCACAGTCTTCAAATTAAATATTAAATCTATGCTAAACCATAAACAATTATAAGTCATAATAAACCCAGCCCATCCATCGAATCCTCTACACAATTGGCTGCAGGATAAACCTCATATAAATTCCATTATGAAATATTCTACACTAATCCCAGCCATCGAAACCTGCTAAGGTTTGGCCGTAGGATAATTATAAAAATATATCCAAACTACCTGAAATGAAAACTAAGGACCAAACTCATCATTCATATAAACAATTTATTAGCAAACAGAGTCGCACCCAGGATCGAATCCTGTGGAATTCCTAGCCAAAAACTACCAATATATCTCATAAAATAACCTAGGATCGATCCTATAGGCACAAATGTTAAACACAAATCTAAATCGGTTAAAAATCGAGGATCAAATATTATAGGTACAGACCTTAAACACAAATCTAAATCGATTAAAAGATGAGGATCGAATTCTGTAGGTACCATTGACAAACACGAAAATATAAACATTGTAACATACACAGTAAGGGTTTCTCCTTTCGGGATTCCCACAGTATTTTCAATATAAACCAATAGTCAAACAAATATGAGATATGCTCACATACACAAACATATAAATTAACTATTATATTCACATCTTGCGTATCCATATAAGGACCGAGCTAAAGCTTCCAAGCTCACGGCCATAATGTTGAACCCCAGCCTCATAGGTTTATTTAAATCTCTACAATCAAACACAGTCACGTCTTTTAATAAACACAAAATCCATATGTGCAGGCTGCATATTCACCTAAGGGTCGAGCCAAGCTCATGGCCTAGACCAAGGAATATAATGCATAAATGGTGAAATGAACAGAGTCACGATATCCGTAGTGCGATTGCAAGAAATGGCACTATAAATCCAATAATATGCATCAATGGAAGTTGAAACACAAAGTTTTCCATTAAAACCTTAAAACCCAATGAAAACGAAAAAAGTATTATACACAGAGTTGAACCATTCTCTCGACAGTCAAGATTTTCTCTCAATATTTACATATGATTTTACATAGAAAAGACTAAATACAATCGCATCCATTGGATTCCCAAACTATTAAAATAACTCAAACTATCAACCCAACAATCAAACCTACACAACGCTAATGCTCCCAACCTAGATCTTAAGTCTCTGTCAAAATAAATAGCAGAGGTAAGGGCCTTTGCTTATTTATAGGAACTCCCACTTAGAGGTTGTGAAGGCCACCTTTAGAGACCCATCAAGCTACGTACGAGCCATCCATTCCACCTACAAACCAAACAACAAAGAAACCATGAGAAGTATTCCAAACATCAACAAAAGAAAACAAAACCATTATAGTGTTGCAGACCACGTCAAGAGAATACCTTCTAGGTGATAGGGAATGCTATTGTACCTCGCAGCATATCTCCCGAAAGCTCGAACCCATGCAGATAACTAGAGAGAACACCAAATGAATCACATATCGACCAAATCTAGTGTTTGAGGCTTCTTTCCCACGTTTTCTAAGGAGCAATTAAAGTGCCACTCTGTCATCCACTACCCATGAAATCAAAACCTACATAGCTATAGTCAAGCTCATTATGAATTCACATTGTCCACCACCCCAGTGTTAAACCCATAACAAAACCCTCCAATGCAATGTTAAACCAAAGTTTTATGGCATGTTAAATATGCAATAAACCATTTATGTATACCCGATAGTTTTCTAAGGTACATTTTACAAGGTTTTCCATGGTATATGGATCATGCCTTAACCCTAGGCATTTCACCATAATATGTACAAATTATTTAATATAAACAATCAAGGTGGTTAAGGTTTCAAAACCTTAATCATAATAATAATGACGACCATAAAGATATAACCACACACTTTCGATTCTGCATAAACGCAGGACTTAGGCACAATTGTGCTTAGGAATTTCATCCTCCATTTTCACCAGAACTGAATAGGATAGTATAGTGTAGTTGTTGTGCTATAGAATGTTGTTACTTTCCATGATCATAGACAAAGGTCACCATGAGAATAACCTGCACGAAAGTAGGATCCTGCATTAGTTCGCAATGAACTAAGTAAGCCCGTCAAAGAAGTAGGAAACCTTACCTTTCCCAGTGGACCCTCAAGGGGTAAACCACACCACTCCACCCCTTGACATTCAAAGGCGATTTAGACTTTTAACAAATAAAACCACAACGAAAAAAAAATACATATAAATATAAAGTAAAGTGTAACCGAATCAACATCAACAATTTCCCGATACTAGTAGAGACAGGCAGAGTAACCATATAAACAAATCAAAGTAATATAACCACCTCACATAAATATATATTGTTATACAGGAAAAACACATAAAAGGGAAAAATGGCTTATGACACTTGATTTAGTACACATTGAAAGTTTAATTCCACAGAAGTTAAAACAGTGTCCTTAAAATATAGCAGTTAACTAGCCTATAAAAAAATATTATTTACGATTTTTAGGGATAGTACATTTCTTGAGTTGTATTTTTTTCAAATCTTAAACTCATAAAATTTGATCCCTTTCTTGCTTGATAGATTTTGGTTTAATTTTTATTTATTTATTTATTTATTTATAGACATGACTTTTCATAATTTTTTATTTGATGAGCTACATGTATTTTCTTTATTTTATGAGCGGACATGTATTTTTACAATGATTTTTTTATTTTATTTTTGGTAACGTTATGTTACATTACAATGTCTACCTCATATTGGGATATATATAACCTTGTTCTTCATAGTGCAATTTAAAAAACAAAAAGTTATAAATATATTTCGCATGAATCTCATTGTGGAACCATTCTGCAATTGAGATCAAAGTCCCTCCACTCATTCCTTTCACATGCTCAATCTTGTTTCACTATGAGAGGTGCACAAAAAAATCACATCAATTCTTTAGAATAATATGGACTCTCAGTGATTAGTGAAAAATTGGTTTTAGATAGTTGAAATGGACTTTTGTAGAGGAGTGAAAATGAGGTTTTTAGATCAATTCTCCATCGAACAACATGAGGGTACCCTCCAATACTTAGTTGTTTTTTCCTTTTCTTGTGCCTCTTTTTTGTTGATGGGGAGATAGTTAGGGAAGTTGTAGGAATTTGATTACAGGATTGGGACAAGTGAGAATTCTCGAAACCATAGATTTTCTCGTAAAGTAACAACTTATTTTATTTTTTTTCCTCAAATAGACATGTACGTGGGCTAGACAAAGATAGGTCATGTAGATGTGGGATAGATGTATATGGGTCGCATACATATATATTGAAAAATAAAATTATTAAATGGGATTTTAAAATAACAAATGTTGATCATAAATGATCAGGGACTAAGGGAGTTTGCAAAATAGGTAAATGGATAATATTGACCATCATAATATCTATGGAACAAATGTGACAAAATATGTTATAAAATATTATCTCTAATGTGTGAAGTCGAAGGGGTAAATGGTGGATGAAATACATTATAATATTTTCACAAGTGAGTGTATAAATGACCTAGACATAACTCGAAAATCAGCTATAGGTGGTACCTGTAATGGATCATGATGTAACGTTTATTTTTTAGGTGCGCATGCCCATGCTCAAGAGTGATAAACGGATGGTTGTCATATCAAGTAAATTGTCAGTCTATGAAGTATATAGAAGCACTTATCATGGAAACGAAGATAGAAAGTGGATCCATGTAAAAAACTAAAGCATATACCCAAGGATACAAAGTGGATGTATGTCTAAAAGAGATATCATAGCCATTAAAATACAAAATGGATCTATTTCTCAAAATCAAATGAATATATCTAGAAATAGGACTAAACAGGTCAATGTTCATCAAAATTAGTGCCAGAAGTGTGAATGGAAATCCAATGCAACCCAAGTCATAGCATAATGATGTGATGTTGTATATGGACTCAAGGTATTTGAAACAACCAATATGGGTATGAGTCTAAACTATGTGAATAGATGTCTTGACGTCAAAACATAGCAAGACATCATGTAGTTATTGGTAATTGGTGTATATAATTACCATATCATCCAACTCATTGATAATGATAATGAGAGGCAAGGTACCTGGTACATTATAACAAGTGTGAATAAATGTGCTATCATTGAGCACTTGTAGACTCTAGTGATTAGGGGACATTGATTTATTCTAATTATTGATAGAAAGGAAAATTGTCACTGATGACTATATGTACAAAGGCACTAAAAGGAATATAAATCATAATCCTGTAATAGATGTTTTGGAGTCGATGAAATGTGATCCATTGGAAGGAGGGAATTGAGGCATCCCCCATATTCCAACATGAGGTAATAGAAAAAGGACAAAGATTTGGTAGAACAAACTATATGATTCTGAAATGTAATTGATATGAGAAGTCCCAAGCAAAGGTCAATAGTTTTAAGGATTGGATGACATAGGATAAAAACTCCCTTGAACATAAGAACGACACAATAAGTGTCAAAGGAAACACTAACTTAATAATACACATGATATAAGTTAGTGATGTATGATACATAAATGGACTACTCCATGATGACTACAAGATTAATCGGTCATTGGAGATAATGCATAAAAAAGTTTAGTTTCCTAAAGCCATACTATAACCCAAACTACAGAGACAGTAACTCAAGAGAGTGTGCTTTATTCAAGGGCGATGCAATTTGTTGCCTGACATAGTAATAAAATGAGTTGTTCCCATCCGTATTTTTGCGATTTAAAAAAAATATTTTTCATATTATTAAATTCTAGAAAAAAAATTAATGTTATAGTTCATGGGCAGAAATGAGTGTCCAGACAAGAAAACTAGTTCCAAGCACATGCAACAAAACTATGCATAACACAAGGAACATGACCATAATAATAATACTCAGGGCTTGTTTCTTCTGAGTAAAAGTGGTGTCAAATTATTAAGTAAAAATGATGCAAAGCTTAGCAAAAATGAGGTAGGATATGACAACTAATATAATGAGCCAAGAGTGTGAAAGTCGACATCATGCTCAGATGTGCATTTGGAATACATGCTAGTGGAGTTACAACTTAAATACTTTATTGTCCCATCGATTGTTTTCTATCCTAGGCTAGATAACGATCGATGATGTTCTCAATATGAAGGAGTTAAAAAAAATTAAATAAAACTTTATTTCAATATCTTGTGGATGTTTTATAGATCCCAAGGAAATAAATGCTCATTGGTGTTTTCGATTTTATGGAGTCTAAAAACATAAAGAAAACTGCATAAAAGAGATATCCTTTTAGGGAGTATCTAGAAATATATGGGAAATAGAGGTATGAGACTTCTTCTCAAAGTTGTTATAGAAAAACAAAAAATGCTTTGAAGCCTATGAGAAAAACTCATCATATGAACCAAAATAGAAAAAAGGTGCTTATTATGGTGTCCCATATTAAGTATGCTCTTTTGTTGGATTTTTGTAGTATCAAAATTTGGATAACAAAAGCTTCAAATGCATCATAACAACGGAGATTCCTGAGACTAGATGAAATATTCTGAAAATACCTCATCAAATCGAGAAATATACAAAAAATGATCCCTATGAAACCATGACTTCAACCAAAATTCATGTCGCCAATAAATAATAGTACCATGATCATATCTCAAAATATACAAAGAAAGATATGATACATGTCAATTTGGTAGAAATAGTTTCAACTTCAGTATATTCAATAATATTTTTAACAAGGAATATTTTACCATTGAAGAATTAAGAGCACCAAGGCTTGGGGACCTACAAATGATAAGATCAAACCCATGTGTAAGATCAAAGTTGAAATAAAAAATGGAGTCTATAAGAACAAAGTCATCATCAAGGGAGTCTAAAAATTTGATAGAAGAACACTTACTTGTAGCGATGGAAAATTCCAAAGAGTCTAAAATGCCAATGTATGAGGATCTATAAAAGGGAGATTAGACTCAAAAGAAAAATCGAGGTTGGGATTGATTACAACTTTGTCCAATCGAGGGAGATGACCATTGGAAATGATATTAAAATCCAAAGGAATATAAGACTCGATCATAACCTCTAGGAAAGACTCATATTAAGGAATCATATCATCCTAAAGAGAACACATGTAAAAAAATTCACTTGGATGAATAAGGTGGAGATCAAGCTCTAACTCCTCGATTTAATGGATCACTTAGTCAAGTGTCAAGACCAAGTCCCAAGAAGATAGACATGAATGAAAGGGATTCTTCTTTGAAGGAATTGAACATGATGGATATAAGGCCACATAAATCACCTATGGTGGGTTAGTGTCTACTAAACCATTAGGAACAGACAAAAGGTATCCTTGGTCTAAATTCGAGTAATGAGGATGATCAAAAAATACAAGTTGATTAATAGTAACAATGGTTGTATTGTGAGCAAAGTACATCACAAAAAATATTAGACACCACAACATGCATATCATATACATAATAATTCCAAAGGGTCATATTGAATTCCAAATAATCCTTCATAACCCTAAAATCAACTAAGACGGTCTTCTCACCTAATCTAATAGGAAATCGAGGAAGGGATATCGAAGTTGCACTAGGTATTCTATCAAAATCTAGATGTTGTTAAACAATCGACATGAGGTTGAGATATCCCATACTTTTTAATGAATGTGAAGATAAAATGCTAACAACGACTCCTTCATCTACAATACAACAAGTAACCATCTAATGTTTAGTTTGAAGCTTTATTTTAAAAGGTGTAGCATAAATAAGGTGCATCTTTTATTGAATATTCAAATCAAAGGAAGAAATCCTAGAGCTTGGTGGTGGCTTATTCAAACTAAACTCCCCCTTGTCCATAAATTTTTGAACTAAAAGTGAGTAAAACTTGAGAAATATACACATCACTCTCCAAATGAAGAGTAGGATTAACCAAACATTCCGTTGATTCAACCACCTAAAAATTAACACTTTCCAAGGGAGGAATGGTAAATTCAAACATGTCATTGAATCAATCACTTGATCAACCAATGGTTGAATAGAATGTTGGAAAATCACAGGTTGTTCAGAATATGCTTAAGACATGGACCACACTCTTTGAATCTCTACAATAACATGGCACAGGTGAGTAAGATGGTCAGCCTTTCAAAATTTGCAAGGAGACTTAGGATTGTGTTATATTTACATGCCTTTCTCGAGTTACATTGGCTGAATATTTTCCCCTAGCATGACTTGTCGCAGTTGGATGCTTGTCTCCAGTATGACTTGCGGTGAATAGAAACTTGTCATTAATATGACCAGTAGTGATCAATGACATTTCCTCAACATGCCTAGAAGTGGTTGATGACACACTTTTAGTATGAATTGGAGTGACTAAAAGTCTTTCCCCATCCTCACATGCATAGGCTGGGGAGTTTCCTTTTTTTTCATATTAATCCTATTCATCCTCCTTCTATTCCTTCTATATTGTTGGTTAATAGTAGTAAGAATTTCACCACATTAGGTAGGATGAGGAGGAGGAGATTATATTGATGAGGAAGGAATAGGGTTTTGATTCCATTAATATAGAGTGCATTCTTGAGAAGTATCATGATAATTGAGGACATTCATAGTGGAAAAGAACCAAACCAATATCTCAAGGGTGAATCTAGGAAGATTCAAAGTGGCCATCACGGTAGCACTAACGGTCCCAAAAAATGGAAAAGTGGAAGGAGCCTCTTTAAAATGAGTTCCGTGATTGGTGTCCATAGGAATTCTACCCATAAGTGTGCAATTCAATAAACAAGAAATATTTAAGGTCAACTAGAATAATCAATTACATCATGTAAAAGTACATTTAAGCCACAATTTTATGTCGAGAAGTTGATATAATATTTGATGAGGTTTATGTTTATCAAACCCAAATTTGCATGTACTCAAATTTTGTGAATTAATTTAAGGAATGCATACACTGGATTCTATGGATTAATTCAAAAAGGAAAAAACCAAAGTTAAACCATGTATTTTTGCAATCTGAAAATTATGAAAAATAATGCAATATCCATCAACAATCACATTGTATTACTTATAGTACGAATGGATGTTATTGTTAGATTTTTAACATTAAGCTAGCATTATATTAGGATCTTTTAATTGAGAGAATAACAAGCACAACAATTAAACACACGAGACAATGAACACGGTGTTTTTCCTCAGGGAAACCTTAAATGGAGAAAACCTCACAACTTCCTCAGAGATAGAATCAGCACCAAAAGTAAAACCCCAAAACAGTAAGATGATATCCTGATAGCAGTAGCCTCTTTCTTCCTAGCCCCAGTGTTTTCTTCTTCCTCAGGTATGCACTGCAACTAAGTGTGAGTGAGTGTGTGATAAATAGAGAGGCTCACTCTCTATTTATACTAATTCCCAACTTGACAATAACCTACTAGGGCCGAATTCTCTAGGAGAGTCTAATAACCCTAGTGCTCTGGAACTGTGCAGACTTTAACCCTTGACCAATAAGAGGGTTTCCCACAATGACTTGACATGACTTTTTTACATTATAGAAACTCCCGATTGGAACATCGAGGCATGACGTGACTCAATTACATTACAGACACATCCCAGAATAAACATCAGGTTACAATACATAAGAAATACAATTGAATACATTCCAAAGTTACAATTACATCAACACTCCCTTTTAACTAGGAAGGTATTTTCTCAACACAATTTATCAGCACAAGTCTTCTTCTCTGTATCATCTGGATCATCCTCAGGTCCTCATCATCTTCAATTCATATTCATCTTCAATTTCTCTTTATCTTCAAGTCATCTTCATCTTCGGATCTGGATCATCACTGGATCTAGATCATCACTGGAACATCATCATTGGATCTGGATCCTCACTGGATCTGGATCATCACTGGAGCATCATCATTATATTTGGATCATCACTACTGGATCATCATCACAGGATCATCATAGGTGCTTTCTCATGATTCTTCTCGTCACAGGAATTTCTACAGAGCCAGCCCTTTTTCATGCTGGGTGTAGGCCTAGCCTCCATGTAGGTCTTCTTCATCACTTATATCTGACCCTAAGTTAGAATGGCCCATCCAACACTTACATCTAACCTTGAATCGTTAGAAAGGCATGCCCAGCACTCACATCTGACCATGAGAGGAACTTAATACCCTCACCATGTCAGAATGTCCCAACCCTTACATCTTACCATTGAAGGAACTTCATCCTCTCACCATGTCAGAATGGAACAACCCTTACATATGACCTTAACTCGTCAGAATGGCCCATCCCTTACATCTAACCTTGACTCATCAGAATGGCCCAACCCTTACATCTGACCTTGACTTGTCAGAATGGCCCAGCCCTTACATCTGACCTTGACTCATTAGAATGGACCAGCCCTTACATATTATCTTCACTCGTCAGAATGGCCCAACCCTTACATCTGACCTTGACTCGTCAGAATGGCCCAACCCTTACATCTGACCTTGACTTGTCAAAATTTCCCAGCCCTTACATCTGACCTTGACTTGTCAAAATGGCCCAGCCCTTACATCTGACCTTGACTCATCAGAATGGCCTAGCACTCATATCTGATCATGTGAGAACACATCCCATAGTCATATCAGAATGGCCCTCAGTCCCAAACTGAGCTTTCCTGGTAACTGACCAGGTGCCTCCATTCTCCCAGAGAATGGCATCAACCCTTATATTTGATCAAGTGGGAAAAAATCCCTCAATCACATCAGAATGGACATCCAATCACATATGATCATGTAAGACTACATCTCATAGTCATATCAGAAAGGCCCTCAGTCCTAGACTGAGTATTGCTGGTAACTGAATAGGCATATCCATTCAAAGAATGGCAACAGCCCTTATATCTGATCATGTAGGAACCAATCCTACAGTCATATCAGAATGGCTCATGGACTCATCACTTCCCCTTGAAAAGACCCTCGATCTGGAGAACACCAAGCTTCTCCCTGAAGTACTCAAACTTCACTCTAGCTAATGGCTTTTTCAACACATCAGCTATCTGTTCGTCCATCGCAACATACTGGAGCTTCACTACTCCTCTCTGCACCATATCCCTAATATAGTGATATTTGATCTCGATATTCTTTGGCTTTTAATGGAACATTGGGTTCTCCGACAACTTCACACAACTCTAGTTGTCACAATATATACAAGTGGCATCCAACTGGAGATCAAATAAATCAGACAGTAGCTTCCTTAGCCATACTACCTCACAACTAGTTGAACAAGCTGTGACATACTCTGCTTCAGCTGTACTCAGTGCCACATAGTATTTCTTCCTGCTAAACCAAGAGATCACACCTTATCCAATATTGCAGAAACACCCTGAAGTGCTCTTCCTATCGATAGCACTGCCTACCCAATTTGAATCAACATAACCCTCTAGGTTAATCTTTTGAATCGCCTCATACTTGAGCCCATAATCCATTGTACCCCTCAGGTACCTCAAAATATGCTTTGAAGTAATCAAGTGAACATGTCTCAGATATGTCAGGAACTAGCTCAAGGTGTTCACAAAAAAGCAAATATCTGGTCTCATGTTCATCAAGTACCTCAAGGACCCAATCATCTGACAATACATTGTAGCATCAACCGCTTCTGATGAAGTATCACTCAATAGCTTCAGGTTCGATGCCATAGGTTTGGTCATGGCCTTGTAGTCCATCATCCCAAATCTCTTCAGGATCTCTACCATATATTTCCCTTGTCTTAGGGAAATACCATCTGCATTTTACCACACCTCCATGCCTAGAAAATAATGCATCATACCCAAGTCCTTAATTTCGAACTCAACAGCAAGCTTCCTCTTCGTATCAGCAATCAACCCATCCATACTTGTTACAAATAGATCATCTACATACAGTAGGAGCATCACTAGGTTTCCATCTTCAACCTTGTAGTAAAGGTTGGAATCTTCTTTACTCTTGGTAAAGCCCAAACTGGATAGAAAGATGTCAATTTTGTCGTACCATGTTCTTGGTGCTTGTTTCAAACCTTACAGGGATTTCTTTAATCTACATACATGAGACTCCCTGTCATGTGTCTCAAAACTGAGTGGCTGCTCCACTTACACTTCCACTTCCACTACACCATTCAAGAAAGCAGTCTTGACATCCATTTGGTGTATCTTCCATTTCATCACTGCAGCCAGAGCATGTACTGATCTGATAGAAGTGTATCTGGCTACAAGTGCAAAATTTTCTTCATAATCTATTCCTTCTTTCTTGGGAGAAACCATGAGCAACAAATCTTGCTTTATATTTTTCTATTCTACCGTCTCCAGCATGCTTGATCTTGTAGATCCATTTGGAAGTTACAACAGACTTCCTTTTTGGTCTTGGGACAACATCCTAAACATCATTCTTCATGATCAATTGATACTCTTCGATCATAGCATCCTTCCATTCTTTCCGTTCTATTGCTTCTTCATAATTGGAAGGTTCTTTATCAATAAAATCACATATTAATTCTACATTACCAGAGAAGGACTAGGTTCTCTTTCTTTCTCTGTGATTCTCTTCTGGAGCCCCATATCTTTCTGCACCTTAGATAGCTTCTTCTACCCAAGCAAGTTTCCTCTTATGAGGATTCTTTTATTGAGGTGGATCTATAGGTTCTTGAGGTTCTTCAAATTCTCGATCTTCTTCTTGAGTTTCTTCGTTCATGGTTGTATCATGGATTTTGGGTGCTTCTGTTACTTCAGGTTCTTCAGCATGTCTCTTTATGTATTTGTTGTAAGCTGATTCTTCATCAAATGTCACATCCTTACTGATGTCGATCTTCTTGAATCCTAGGAAGTATATTCTGTAAGCCTTCGAGATTTCAGAGTATCCCACAAATATACTCTTCTTTCCTGAAGGATCTAATTTTGTCCTCTTCTCTTTTGGAATGTGTATGTACACTAGAAAGCCAAATATTCAGAGATGGTTGACTTCTAGTTTCTTGCTGGAAAATACTTCTTCATCTGTCTTATTCTCGAATACCCTATGTGGAGTACGGTTTTGTGCATACACCGTTGTTCTTGTAGCTTCTTCCCATAAATGCATGGGAAGATCTTGATCATGAAGCATAGCTCTTGCAACTTCCATGATAGTTCTGTTCTTCCTTTCTACAATCCCATTTTGTTGTGGATTATATGGAGTGGACAACTCCCTCTTAATCCCCGAGTCTTTGCATAACTCTTTGAATTCATTTGATGTGAATTCTCTACCATTATCTGATCGAAAGGTCTTGATATTCTTTTCAGTGTGGTTCTCGATCAAGGTTTTGAATTCCTTGAACTTGCTGAAAAATTCATTTTTGTTCTTCATGAAGTAAATACATGTCTTCCTAGAAAAGTCATCAATGAAAGAAACATAGTATACATACCCGCTTAGTGAACTTGATGACATTGGTATACATACATCAGAGTGGATGATTTTCAAGATTCCTTTTTCCTTTCTCTCACTACTTGGAAATGTCTTCTTTGTATTCTTTCCTTTTGCACATCCTTTGTAGACTCCATCATGTTTTTCTTGAATTTATGGAAGACCTTCAACAACTTTTCTTGCAAGTGGTAGTTCTCTGTAATACACATGTGCAAGCCTTCTATGCCAAATTTCATTTGTCTCTACTGTGTCATGGATCAAGGGTTGTTCTGGATGGCCCTTCAATTTGTATAGACCTCCCTCTTGTTCCCCAATCACTACTGCATCATAGAATGTTTTTCCTATCGGCCACATGAGAATTTGGCCATCTACAAATGCAACCCTCATGCTTTTTGTATATAATGTAGATATGGATAGGAGGTTCTTCTTGAGTCCCGGTACAAACAATACATCCTTCATATTCACAGACTTTCCAAAGTCTAGATTCAAGGAGGATTCCCCACTACCTTCTATTGGATACTGGTAGTCATCTCCGAGCTTTACCTTGTGATGTGATTCATGTTCTAACAGTATCAAAAAAGACTCTTTGAATCCCATCATATGTTTGGAAGCCCCATTGTGTATAAGCCAATCAGTTCTTCCATGTGTGATGTTTCCCATGAGAGCAGAAATAAAAACATATTCTTCATCACTTGAAGAATCATCACTTTCTTGCTTTTTTCTCTTTGAGGAAGTTTCATCATCTTCTGCAGCATGAGCATGATGTCTTCTTTTGTTGTTCTTCTTCTTGTGAGAGTTTCTTTTGTTTCTAGGACAATCTCTGGAAAAGTTCCCTATTTCATCACAAGTATAACATCTGAGTTGAGATTTCTTATAGGAGGAGTGCTTACCTTTAGAATGATGATGATGATGGTCCCTTCTGGGTTTCTTGGATTGAACTGTGAGAGCTTGATCTTCACTTCCCATATTTTCTTCTCGAGCTTCTATTCAAGCTTCTTCTTGTGAGAATTCTTCCCAAAGTCTGCTAAACTTGACTAATTTATTTTTGGCACAGATCCCTTGAATAAAAGAGTCCCATTTCCTAGGGAGACCATTCAAGGTGGTCATTACAATCTCTGCATTTTCCACTTCTTCATCTACTGCTTCTATCTGTTCCTTGATCTAAGAGACTCTTGTGAAGTAAGACTGGATGGTCTCTACATTCTGAATCTTCACATTCTTCAACTGGTTCCTTAAAGTCATTTTCCTGTTTATGTTCTTTCCTTTAAACAGTTTGGTTAGGGCATCAAACATAGCTTTAGGTGTCTTTAGGGAGGACACATGTGGTATGAGGTGATCCTTGATTGAATCATCAATAATACTCTTTGCCATAACCAACTTCTTCTTTTGTAAGGCCTTAGCCTCATCTCCCTATGGAACTTGAACCTCCTCATTGATATAGGATTCCAACTCATTTTCTTCCAGGACTAGGGAGATCCTATACTTCCAAGCTCATAAGTTATCAGTTCCCTCAAGATTTTCATCAAGCTTGGTATGATGAGACATCTTAACTGAGAACCTCAAATGGAAATACAAAAGATTTATATCTTACCAGGTCAAGATGTCAGATTTGGATTTGGAGCTGAAATTCCACAGTGTTGGTTCAGGAGTAGATTAGGGTTTGGATTTTTTGGAGTTCTGTCCAACCAAATGCTTTGATCTTGATCTCTAAACTTTTATTTTGAGGAGGAGATCAATCCAGGCCTGGGCTCACTGAAAAATTCCACTTCTGTGGAAATCCCTAATTTTCAAAAGTAGTGTCAGGAGGAGAGTTAGTCCAACCTTCTTTTGCTGAAAATCTGTGGAGAGAGATCCACAAAGTAGGAGTCCCTTGTTTCCACAGTTGCATAGTGTCTTGTTCTCAGGTTAGCTCTGATACCATGTTAGATTTTTATCATTAAGCTAGCATTATATTAGGATCTTTTAACTGAAAGAATAACAAGCACAAAAATCAAACACAAGAGACAATGAACACAGTTTTTTTCCTTGGGGAAACCATAAATGGAGAAAACCATGCAACTTACTCAGAGATAAAATCAACACCACAAGTAAAACTCCAAAATAGTAAGATGATCTCCTTACAATAGTAGCCTCTTTATTCCTAGCCCTGGTGTCTTCTTCTTCCTCAACTATGCGCTACAACTAAGTGTGAGTGAGTGTATGATAAATATAGAGGCTCACTCTCTATTTATACTAATTCCCGACTTGGTAGTAACCTACTAGGGCTGACTTCTCTAGGAGAGTCTAATAACCCTAGTGCCATGGAACTGTGGGGACTTTAACCCTTGATCAATAGGAGGGTTACCCACAATGACTGGACATGACTTGTTTACATTATAGAAACTCCCTATCAGAACATCGGGGCATGACATGACTCAATTACATTACATACACATCCCAGAATAAACATTGGGTTACAATACATAAGAAATACAAGTGAATACATTCCGAAGTTACAATCACATCAACAGTTATAGTAGCTCATACACACGTTGCTTACTATTATTTTGAAAACATGACCATAATCCATAATCAAATACTAAATCATAGAAGCTAGAATATATTTACATGCAAAACTTGATTTTCTTATTGTCAATCATACTTGATAGGTAACAAACTAGTTAAAGCCACAATGTTCCAGCAAGATCAAATAGTATTATCATTATCTATATGTAAATCCACTAATGAGTACTCTTCCTCCTTAAGGTCCCAAAGAGAAATGGGTTGTATAGGGACAATAGGACTATCAAACAAACTATTTAAAAGTGTACACTCAATGAGGCTTCAATAGAAGAAATAATCAATAGTTGAAATTCTTGCATTATGATAACTATCCAAAGTTTAAATTTTTACCTTGTTAGTGGATATCCTACTCCAATCAAAATTGCACCTTGAGGGCATGATTGCCATTTTTAATCTATGCTTAAGGATGTGCCACTGAGATGAATTTTTTCCATCATATAGAAACTGTAAATTTGAAATTTGGCATACGCTAAAGTTCTTCGAACACTTTCTGAAATTTGCATTGCATATGGCATGGTCCCATGAAATATTCCATAAACATGAGCGATGATAAGGTAATGAAGCCATGACTTAGTGTTAATAAAAATAATTGAAAAATAAACACTATATTGGTTGAAATTCATCTAGATATACTAAATTTAAATAAACTTTAAATATCAATATTAACCATTGCAATTTCCTGAATCACCTAAAATGTTAAATCAACAACAGAGCTTATATGAAAACCAATAACACAACTGCAATGAATCTAATCCATGACATAGTGTTATGCATGAGAATATTGAGATGGTCCTATCCAACAATATTGTCAAAATAATGAATGATAGAAGTATTGTCAAAATAGAAAATGACAACAAATCTGTAGAAAATAGCAATATCAAATAGCATGGATCCAACAAACCATATGAGTAGTTCACATTAATAATGGTTTACCTTGACTAATTCCCCCAATCTATGACATTGTGCCAAGTGTAACTCCAATAAGCGGCCATAATGAGGTGAAATGAGCCTACATAGACCATGAAGTGGTTAGGCTAGTCAACCAGTGTGAAATCAACCATCATGATAGCACTATAGGTTGTTTAGTAGATTGGGTTTGGACCATTAATGAGAAAATTGACCAGATCCTCAAGAAGGTGCACCCAGTCTCCTTAAAATAAGGAAATGCAATAACTACCCCATAAATGAAGCATAGAGGGGCACATTGACTCCATAGAATAGAAAAGGAGTGGGTAAGTGGAAAAGAAATATTTTATGGCATAACCACTACTCTAAGTGGGTCAAATGTGGATAAACTTGGATCCAAGACACTAGATTAGGAAGTAGAACCATTTTCATGTGGAACAAATTACACTAAACACTTGAAACCTTATGCAAGATTATTAACCAAGGTCTATATATTAAATATGTTCCAACAACCCCCATTAAGCCGAAATGTTTGTGAGAAATTATTGAGGGTCCAAGCAACAAGTATTATGGTCACCCTTTACATTACTGATCCATATGAACTGAGGAAAGAGGAAAAACCACATGGGGGAAATGTTGGGCATGGTTTTCATTGATGACAAACCATAAATGACAAAGGTAAGATAAAGGTTGATGACATGGAAAGAAGATCATAGAAAGGAGGACATGGTAGCTTGGGAGTCATAAATATTGATGACATCGAAAATTGGTTACCACTCACAGTTGGTGTGTTCCTTGGAGCATTAGGTGGTCCAAATGACCCATTCTTTGGTTATTTATGACTTGATGGGGTATTGGAACCCTCATATGTTTTGATTTATCGAGACCATACTTAACCACACTACTGTTGAAGGATATGATGGTATGGCATGGAAAATATCTTGAACATCATTGATGGTTCACTTGGTAATGATATGGGTATATGGCCCATACACATGGGTTGAAGTTTGATTTTTGGCATTATGAATTAATGTCTTTGTTGGAAATAGAACACATGATGAAGCTCTTGCCACAATGATGGAACCTTTGTTTTAACATGCATACACAGTCTTGGCATAAAAAATTTAAATTATTTCCCATTCTTATGTCCACATATTGAACGAAACACTCATGGATCCACACAAATGATGACATGGAAAAATTAAGTTAAAAAAGGATGAGTGAGCAAGTTGTCGAGCCTAAAGAAACAAATATTTAATTTGTATTTATTTTACTTCCAAGTCATCCAACTAAAAGTAAAAGACATAAAATATGTTTTTTTAATAGTAGGACGACTGAGTGAAATTCACAAAAAAAACTAGTACAAATATACTATTATACTTCATTCAAATTGGAAAAAAACCTGATAAGCTCTAATTTTCGATAGTAAAATGAGATATAGCCGCAAACACAAAAGAAACTAAAGTATATGGGTCTTATTTTTGGACTGCTCTAAATTCACGTGGATACTGTGGCAGTCACAGAGAAAAGGTGGTTTAGTAGATTGTTTTGACTTGGGTGACAGTAGACAAGTATTCAAGTTTTTTTTTGGTCTCTCAACAAGGGTATGCCAAGTTTATATCAGTAAAGACAAGAACATTTTAATTTTGATTCTGGGTAACGAAGGGAATGATCTTGTTCACAATATTGAAATATACAAAAGTCTGAACTCTTCTAGGGCATTTGAACAAAATCTATAAATTTATTTTTGGATCTGAATTTTAGGGTAACCTGAGTGGTAAAGGTTGGATGGAAGGCATACAAATCACCATTATGAAGTATCTTTGAATTCGTGATGGAAGCAACACAAAATTAAGATTCAATGTGTATAAACATGATTTTGATGTTGAACAACAATGATATGATGACTTGAGAATATTTAGATGAAAATAGCCTTAAAGTATGCACATCTCTTATAGACATGAACAGTCCTTGAATACATGAACTGAATTTGAAGGAGTGAGGATACTTAGACGGCGAGTAGACCTTATTGATGAGTTGCTTAAAAATGGCATGGTTGTATCAATGAAATAATCACTCATTGATTTTATGGATAAAATTAAGTCGATGACAAATGACAAGACATAGATGATCATATTGCTATGAGAAATAACCAAGCATAGATGATAAGAATGACATGATGTTGGTTGCATTGGATAAGTTTGTTGAGAATATGGTTGTTTGATGAAAGTAGCAATTTTGTTATAGCAATTTGGGCCTTGCACATCCTTTCTAAGTTGGAGCTAAGAAAAACTAAGAAGGGTCTTGGATTAGAAGTTGGTGATTATAAGTCAGTTGGAGTTGGTGTAATTGAGACGATTGCACTCTTCCATTGTAACCCCAATCAAATTTGATATAATAAAGTTTAGAAGATTATTTTATGAAGTGTCTCTTATGATATGATTGATTGTTATGGATGAACTTGTTAGTTTGCATTTAATGATCTCTATTTAAGTTTTGAAGAAGTGAAAATTGTAAAAGTCCTATCGCACTAATTAACCCCCCCCCCTCCCCCACCTCTTATTGTGCCATTGTGTTTAACAATTGGTATCATAGCCGACCTTCAGCACAAGTCTAACAAGCTTCAAGGATATCCGTTGAAACACAATGGAAGCACAATCAGAAATTTTTAACAATGAAGTTCCAGATTTTGACATGTGAAATTATGAATCTGGGTGTCTATTTTGGGGGGGTTATGAGAAAAACAGTGTTGTTTTTGCAATTTTGTCAACTTCGAGCAAAGAAAAAATAGATTTGCATTTAGAATTTCATTTTGTAGTAAAAACAAAAGTTGTAGAGAATTGTGTTAGCTTTCTATCGGTTATTTTTTAGATTTTTTTCATTGGCACTTGATATGTCATTTTTACAAGTGTTTGATAGTATGTTATTAATTAATGAAATTATGATAAATAGGCATGTTTTTTTACACCAGTTTATTCATAATTCAACTATTGTTCATTAAAAAAAAATATGTTATGGTGATCTTGACAGATTGTACTAAAGGTTGTCTATAAGTTTGTATCCAACAACCGCATGCAATAATTGTTAGAATTTTTTGAAGTGGACCAATATGAAAAAATAGCATAAAACTAACATGTTTAGTTTGTCACAACATCTTCCCTAATTTCCAATTCAAAAAAAAAACTAAAAGTACCCTTTTGAAGACAACACATCAATGTTGGGCACCATGATTTTTCCAATTTTTTTTTATCGTGTCTTTAAGAAGTTATTGAATTTTCATTTCAATGAATTCTATTAAATTTTGAAGCAATCGAGACACCTTCTAAGAAATATAATAAATAAAATTAGTGGATAACACCAAATTCAACAAAAATAGCATCTATAGAAAGTAGATTGAGTTATGCAACTAATGGTATTATTTGTGAAGAGAAATTGTAAGTATCAGTGATATGATCCAATCTCTCCGAAATTGGAAGAAGAGTGAGAAATGAAATGGAATTACATTTCTGAAAATTTACAAGTTTTCAGTCGAACAAATATTTTGGCTGAAAGTTACTTTTAACAGATACCGTTAATTTTAAATTTAGAAAGTTAGTTCTTTCTAACTTTAAAGTTAACAGTATCCGTTGAAAGTAACTTTTGGGCGAACAATTTTTTCGACCGAAAACATAAATTAGTTCAACCGAAATGTTACAGAATATGGATTTTCGCACGGAATATACACCCAGATTCATGATTTCACCGTCATATTATTTCAGTTCAAGAAGAAAAATGAAATCCTACTTGAAGAAATTTGGTGTACGAGAGATTGTGTTCAATCCACCCATTCATTTCAGTAAGAAGACAAAGTCAGTTGCATAGAAGGATGCCAAGAAGGACAACTTCATTTCCCTAAAATTTCTCATGGATGGACTCTCAAGCCTTGTTTAGCAAAGAGTGGGTGAATACACTTCATCCAAATACCTATGGTTCAAGTTGGAAAGTGAGGATAAAGGAAGAAAAATAGACACAAAGATTGAAGAAGAAGTAAAGTCTATTGAAGATGAGAAGCAAGATGAAAAGGAAGAGCAAGCATCAGACACCGGTGAAGGTAAGAATATTTCTAATTAAAGTAGCAATGATTGTGATAATGTTGAAAATGATTTTGAAGATGATAAGAAAGATGTCCTAGCACAACTTCTAGTAGAAATTGATCTGAGATACAATTTGAGACATAAAAGGAAGATTTTGGGGTCTTTCGAAAAGTACCATGAGAAGTCTATGGATCTGTTCAAGAAACTCAGTCTTTGAAAAGACAAGTTTGCAAGTTGAGCTAGAAGAAAAAATTAATGAAATTGAAATACTAATGTCTAATCTTATTAGTCAAGAAGTCGCTGACTCAAAAGTGCTTGAAGAAAAAAGAAGAGACAATGTTAATTTGAGGATTGTGACTTGAAGAAGCCAATAGGATGGAAGAGGTTTTTAAGAGTCACTTGGATGAAAAAGAGAAAACTTGTGAGCACGCTGAAATTGAAGTAATCAATTTAAGGAAGAAAAATGAAAAGTCAAGTGTTAATATCAAGAAATCTACTATTTTAGACGAGATATTAAGTTGTCAAAGACCACCATCTGACAAGACTAGTTTGGGATACAACAAGGAAGCATAGAATCATGAAGATAAATCTAAGACTCCTAAGAAGACAAAATAAAGCTCATCATACTCCAAAACTGAAAAATTAAGCTTCTTTTCATATTCCTGCACATGACACCAAAATTTTTGGAAGTTAAAGAATGCATCAAGAACTTAGTCCTTCTCCTCAAACCAGTTTCAGAAGGGAAACAACTCCAAGATGGAACCAAATTCCCAAGTATGAAAATAGGTTCAATGGTTATTGTTTTTCTTGCACTAAACTTTGTCATAAGGCTATGGATTGTAGACCTTATGGAAGAAGAAATGTTGGAATTCGAAATGACACAATCAGTTGTTGGAGATGTAATTATGTTGTCCATATTGCTTCTAATTGTCACACCATGAGATGTTATAATTGTTATGGATTTGGTCAGAAATCCCAAGACTGTGCAAGTAGAAGAAGACAACCTATGATGAGCCCCTCATACACATCAATAAGGATAACCTACGAACCATGGAAGGAATATTTGAAGCCCAAAAGACAAGTGCTCACAATCAAGAAATTTATTAGGTATGGATGAAAAAGAATCTTTTATTAAATGTGAATGAAACTAACCATTGCAGAAAATATGGATGTCATATGGGAGACCAAGCTTGAGGTATCTCAAATACCTTAATACACCTTGAGTTAATGGAGTTCAGGGATGGACTTAAAGTTAGATGATGGCTTCTTCAAATAGTAAAATAGGTCAAAGGATCTCGATTAAAATTGGCATGTTGATAGGGGAGTGGTATGGTTAGATAAATAAGAGTAATGAAATGAAGTGTCATGATGATGCTTAAATGACCTTTCTTGATGCATGTTTACCGTTTTTTGATCTACTAGATAACTATAGCATCCATAATGTATACAAATGACCCTCTCTAGCTTTGTATATGATTGGAAAGAATAACTTTAAGGAACTCTTGTTGTTGGTATCTGATTGAATGACTTATATTGGGAACAAATATGGAATGGATGGAAAATATCCTTTTACTAATTTTTGGAGCCACTGGTACATAATATCTAAATTTGGTTGAAGCATATGAAGGTAGGGGACATTGTATAAGTAGTTGAGATAAGGTGGAGTAAAAATGCACATAGCTATTGTCAAGCACATGCCCAAAGCTAATGTAATGTTCTGCATTTTTCCCACACTAACACAAATAAATGTTTGCACATGGTGCTAAAATTCACTCAATAGGGGAAAAAATATGAAATTTATGTCTCTGATTTTGATCGAAAAAACTTTGCATTGATTTGATGAATTCTAGTTGAAGAGATTAGGATATATTCCCACACAATAAGAAAAATTCCTACAATTTGAAAGAAGGTACCTGCAGTTGAGGTAATACCTTGAAAAGTTCCCACAACATGCATAAAAGATTGAAAACGGATTGCATAACCAAAATAAAATGTGTTTAAATGTAGCTACATGATCAAAGGAAGAATGCATTAGAATTTGTTTGTTCCCTGAAGTTGGAGATACCATTCGTGATGACAATTGAATGAAGTTTACTACAAGACGTTAAAGATTATTTCATCTCCAAGAATTTGAAAATGACAAACAATGGTCACCATAGGAAGTAGTTGATGCTGCCACATAAAATCTTATAGATGAAAACTTGAATGTGAACTATTGTCCTAAGGCTATAAAATCATACTTGAAGGGGGAGCATGTAGTAATATTTGTACAATGAAATATGGAAAATAATTATCTCATGGGGAGAGATGATATGCAAGAGGATACAAATATTGTTTTTCGGCATTATGAATGTTTTAATGGATAAGTGTTTGACCCTTTGTCATTAATGTCAAAGGGAGGGAGTATTTGAAAAAATGTTTCCATCAATGAGAAAGGGGGGGGTTGTTGAACAAGGTTGTCACTAATGATAAACCATTAATGAAAAAAGTAAGATAAAGGTTGATGGAATGGAAAGAAGAACATGGAAGGAAGACATGGTAGCTTCAAAGTCGTAAATATTGATGAAATGGGTAATTGGAGTCAACTCACAGTTGGTGTGTTCCTTGGAGCACTAGGTGGTCCAAATGACCCACTATGTGGTCATTTGTGATGTGATGGGGTGTTGAAACCATTGGATTGTTTGAGTAATGGGCACCAAACTTGACCACACTATTGTTGAAGGATACAATGACATGGCATGGAAAATCTCTTAAAGATCATTGACGGTGCACTTGGTAATGAATTTGGCATATGACCCATACACATGGGTTGAAGTTTGATTTTTGGCATTATGGCTTAATTTCTTTGTTGGAAATAGAACACGTGATGAAGCTCTTGACATAATGATGAAACATGTTTTTAACATGCATACACAATATTGACATAAATATTTTAAATTATTGTTCATGCTTATGTCCACATATTGAACGAAACACTCATGGATCCACATAAATGATGACATGGAAAAATTAAGTTAAAAAGGATGAGTGCGCAAGTTTCCTAGCATAAAGAAACAAATCATTAATTTTTATTTATTTTACTTACAAAACGACAAGCTAAAAGAGAAAGACATAAATTAAATTTGTTTAATAGTAGGCCGTTTAAGTGAAATTCATAAAAAAAAAAAAGTATAAATATACTATGATACTTCATTCAATATGGAAAAAATTTAGATAAGCTCTGATTTTTGGGAGTAAAAGGAGATATAGCCGCAGAAACAAAGAAACTGAAGTATATGGGTTTGATTTTCAGACTCCTCTAAATTCGGGTGAATACTGTGGCAGCCACAAAGAAAAGGTGGTTTACGAGACTCGTTTGATTTGGGTGACAATAGGGAAGTATTCAAGTTTTATTTATTTTTTCCTTTGAACAAGGGTATGCCAAGTTTTTATTAGTAAAGACAAGAAAAGTATGAAATGTAATTTCGGATAACCAAAGGAATGATCTTATTGACAGTATTGAAATATACAAGAGGAATGTGCTAAACTAACTCAGGAATGTGTACAATTGTATGATGAATCCTGAGACCATCTATAACAACTCAAATACACTAATAGGAGAGAGAAGGATGCTATTTAGAGTTGAAATTCAAACCAGCCATGGTGCCATGTCCAAAAGAGACTTGAAGTGCTTGAGAATAAGTGACCCCAAGTGAAACATAAGGCTCTTGAAGCATCAACTTCGAAAGAAGGTTCTAATGAGTTCCAATAAGGTGGAACAAGAGTCCCAAATATTCCATTGTGATGGCTAATTCTTCTCCATCTTCTGTGAAACTATGAAAATCAATGATAGTAATCATATAGGAATACATAAGAAGCATGGATCCAAGGAGAGCCAATGCAAACATCTCCAAGCTCTTATCCTTCTTCCAAAACATCCAAGGGATCAATATCTTGCACACTAGCAGAGTAAATAGAGGAATCATGGAAGAACAATGATGGGAGGTGGAAGATATTCTCTTTAATAGTATTGCTGGCAAAAACTTGTATGCTGTCTTCATGAAAAACAAATGAAGCCACATAGGAAGAAATTTGAACTGGAGCATTTGTTGAATCTTCTACCATTTCTTCATGTATCTACAAACAACACTCTTTGAAATTCCTTACTTTGACAACATCCTTGAGAAAGGCCAAAAGTTGAAACCAAATGAACAAAATTAATAACTGAAAGCAACAATGTAAATTGTTTTGCATTAGACTAGATATGATACCATGTAATATTTTGGAATGCACAACATCACAAAAAAAATTCCGATTCATGTGACATTCCATCCGAGATATAGATAGAAAAACAAAATTCACTTATAATTATTTGCACAAAGAGATATCAATAATAGAGAATAAATATTTGATAGAACACTAGAGGAAAATCACTCTAGTGGGAACTTTTCCACTCTCATTATTGAGTGAAAACCCAATACAATATATAGGATTATTACATGCAATACCTTGGGAAAATTTCATGGGTTACCAAATACCATGGGCCCAATAAACCATATGAGTAGCTCATATTAATGATGTCTTATCTTGACTAATTCCCCCAATCTATGACAATGTGCCAAATCTAACTCCATGTAATGGCCATAATGACGTGAAATGAACCTATATGGACCATGAAGTTGTTAGGCTAGTCAACAAGTGTGAAATAAACCATCATGAGGGTGTTAGAGGTGGTTTACTGGCTTGGTTTTGGACCATTGATGAGTAAATTGACCAAATCCTCAAGAAGGTACACCTAGTCTCCTTAAAAAATGGAATTGCAATAACTACCCCTTAAATTAAGAATAGAGGGGCACATTCACTCCAGTAGTCTAAGTGGGTTAAATGTGGACAAACTAGGATCCAAGACACTAGACTAGGAACTAGAACCATTTTCACGTGGAACAAGTTACAATAAACACTTGGAACCTTATGCAATAGTATTAACCAAGGTCTAGATGGGAAATATGATCCAACACGTACATCTTGAAAAACTTAATTTTTTAGGAAATTTTCAGGTGAAGTGTTGTTAAAATATCATAAGGGATTAGGGGAGTTTACAAAAATAGTACAATAGATAATATTGGACCATCTAGAGGATATCTAGGACCAGTGATGCTATAATAGGTGATCTTCAAAAAAGAACATTATCTTGAGTTGTTATCTCTACAATTTGGGTTTTTAGTATGGATTCAGAAAACTGAACTCATTTATGCAGTGTCTCCCTTAACTAGTTATTCTTCTAGTCATTATGGATAAGACTATCGAAGTCTCCTATGTTAACTAACTTATGTCTTTTTCTTTCTTGAGTCTATGTTTCCTTTGTCACTTATTTTTTTGTGGTTATGTTCAAGGAACATTTTACCCTATGTCAAACATTCCTTAGAACTCTTTACTTTTACACCTTGGCCTTCTTTTTTCAAGTATATTTTAGAATCAATTTGTTTTCCCTACAAAATATTTAACCTTCTTCTATAACCTCATGTTGGATGATGGGGGATACCTTAATTCCCTCCTTCCAATGGATCACTTCCCATCGATTTCAAATTATCTATTTTGGGATAGAAATCTAGAGCCTTTTAAGTACATTAGAACTTTTATTCAATAGTTGTAGGTTCCTTGTTACCGATAGTGGGAATACATCAATTTCTCCTGATTTTTAAAGTCTGTAGATGTTTGAAATCAAAACATGTATTCACACTTTCTAGATTGTACTAGTTACATTTCCTCTCATTATCATTATCGGTGAGTCAAGGATTTTCTTTGTTAACAATATAAATTAATGAGCGATAATTAAATGGTGTCTTAGTATGTTCGAATTCAGGACGTCTATTTACATAGTTTAGCCTTATACCCATCTTGGTTGGTTTGAATACCTTAGGTCAATTATGTGTAATCATGTCTTTTAGTAAGACTTGAGTTGCATTAGATTGTAATTTCCTCATTTTTTGACATTGATTCTTATGGATATTGATTTTTACAATATATATTTAGATCCCTTGTGTATTGTTTCATGGATATGATATCTTCTTGACATGGATCCACAGTGTATTCATTTTTCATGACCATGACCATTGCTTTTATATATCAAATGGATACACAATATACTTGATTTAGTAGCCATGCTCCTTATGATTTATGAGCATGGGTATTCCCACCTCAGGAAGATAGTACTTACATGTTCTTTTGAAGGTTCACTTCCTATGGATGGTTTTTTACTACTTTCCATCCCACCATGCATATACTCTAAATATTTATAATGTATTTCAGCCATCATTTATCCTTACGACCTCACACATTAGGGGGGATATTTTATAGCATATTTTTTCACATAACTACAAAATTCTAATCAACAATTTAATGACCCCATGGAACCAACTTTTGATGCACAGTTGAAATTCTATGCCCCAGGTAGGGATTCAATAGGTGTCCCTGAAATCCTGTAGAAGGTGAGATTCAATGTGTCATAGAATTATGATCATGATTCGTATACGTATGTTCGACTAATTATTACAAATGGATGCACACAGAATAATGGTACCTTATTAGTACATTTTGTTCCAATTATTCCTCTTATAATCGAACTGTTTTACCATACTACTAGGTAAATTTTTACACTAGAGGATATAATAAATATAACTTAGAGACATTTATAAAATAGCGTTATCAAAATAATAGGTCCAATAAAGTACACAATAGTTTTATCACATTCATTATTAGTTGCATTCATCATGTGGAAGTTGAACCCAAGTGATAGAACAATAACACTCACAAAATTGCTAATCAAACATGCAAAATTCACACCAAAGGAGATTGAAATTGGAGCATAACACTAATATGTATTCAGTAAGTGTACAACAGAAAACCTTATGAATTAATAGACTGATAAAATATATAATTACATAAGTGGTTTGAAATCATAAGGATGCTATTCAAATTGGTCAAAAAGAAGGCTTACCAAAACTAGTCAAATCCCCCATAGGTGCATAAAGCAGTTTCCAAATCTATGAATATTCTCATGAATTTTCTAAAGAAAGAGGGAAAGCTAAATAGGGATGGAAATACAACTCATTCATGCTTTTAATTAGAGAAAAATAGGGAGGATGATGTGGGAAAAAAACAAGGTAGTTACACATAGACTAGCTTTTCCTTTTGCCCTAAAACTGCTGTAAAGCAAGGCATCTTTCAGAAAAAAGTAGAACTACACTTTAGTAACCAGAAGTAAAATCAGACTTGCTAAAATTGGTTTCAAGGATGTTTCCCAAGCGCTTCATGACCCATTTTTAGCATGTGTTGATTTCTAGGACATGTGGAAGACAACTAGCATAGAATGAAATCTAGGAATCTAGGTAATAAGACAAAAAAATTAAATAATGTCAAATGTAGGTAACAATGGGTTGATTATTCTAAAAACCCCCCTTAATTTGTACTTTATGAGTAAATATTAGAAAACCATAGGGCCTAGCAACAAGGCTTAGTCACCCTTTACATACTGCTTGTCCATAAAACCAATGAAAGAGGCAAAAACCCAGTGGGAAAAATCCTCCCTTAAAACATGGACATGAAACAAAATTTGGAAATATTGTCATCAATCATGCTTCACAGGATGATCAACAATCCCTAGCAATGATTTGAGATTGTTGAAGTTCTTCTCACAAAACAATTTGGTGAAGATGTCAGCTACTTGTTCTGAAGATGCACAGAAGAGTGGAGCAATGGTACCATCATGCACAAGCTCTTTGATATAGTGCATATGGATCTCAATGTGCTTGGTTCACTGTCTCTAAAATAGATCATTATAGATTTGAATGGTGCTCTGATTATCATAGTATATAATAGTTGAATACTCTGATTCTAAGCCACATTCTCCAAGTATCCCCTGCAACCATAAACATTGAGTTGCTGCATTTACAGCTCCTATATACTATGCTTCTGTAGATGAGAGTGCTATGGAACTCTACTTATTTCTTGACCAACTGATTGGTCCTTCTACAATATTGAACACATATCCTGATGTAGACTTTCAATCTTTGTTGTCACCTACCCAATCACTGTCAGTAAATCCAATCAAATCAAGATCAAATTTTGCTTTGTAGAAGATCCCATGAGTTCTTGTTCCTTGAACAAGGTTTAGGATCCTCTTGGATGCTCTCCAGTGGATCTCATTAGGCTGATCCATGTATCTCAAAGCCACATTAACTGTATAAGATAAATCAGGTCGAATCTGTGTAAGATAAACCAAACACCCAATCAACTACCTATACAGTGTATTATTTACCATAGGAGAAGAACCTGATTCTTCAAGCTTAACTCCTCAAAGGAAAGGAGTCTTTCTTGGATTGCAATATTTCATGTTAAAATTGATGAGAAAATATGAATCATACTTGGAATGATTTACTTTTATTCCATGTTTGAATTGAGCAATTTCGAGACCCAATAATTGCCTCAACAATCCCAAATCTATAACGGAAAATTCATGGTTCATTGCATCCTTCAAGGAGGCAATCTCTTTCTTTGAACTTTTTGTAATCAGTAGGCCATCCACATATAAAAAAATAATATTCAAATAACCATGAATCATCTTCAAATAAACATTCAGATCATACTTGTATAGAACAAAACTCAATGATAGCAGAAATCCATCAATTTTGGCATACCAATCCGTAGGGGCTTGCTTGAATACAATGATTTCTTTAACCTGCACACTAAATATGGATTAGAAAAAAACCCTTCAGGTTTCTACATGTAAATATCTTCAGTTATATCTCCATTTAGGAAAGAACAGTTCACATCCATGTGATGTACTTCCCACTGCTTTGAAGTTGCAATGGCTAGAGCTAGCCTTATGGTGTCCATCTTTGGCACCACTGGTGCAAAGGTTTCATTGTAGTAAACACCATGTACTTGTGAGTAGCCCTTGGCTACCAATATTTCCTTATATTTCAAAGGAAAACCATCAGCAGCAAAATTAGTCTTGAATACCCACTTACACTGAACTAGCTTCCTCCCTAGGGGAAGATCAACTAGTTCCCAAGTGTCATTCTTCTGGAGTGAGCTGAATTCTTCTTTCATGGATGTTTTCCATATTGGATAATGTCCTACATATTCATATGTATGTGGATCTGATTCAACCATTATATAGCACTTCTCAGCAAATAGATGATCTTTCATGCAAAGGGCACTCTCAAATTGAGATCTAGTCCTCCTAGTGTCATTCGGATTTCCAACTAGTTCCCCAGCTACATGAATGGTCTTTGCTTCCCATTTTGGTCTTGTAGTACTGTTAGGATCTACAATAAAATCATCATTATAAGACATATCAGAATCATCAAACTCATTAGTCTCTTCACTTACAATCAATGGTTTTGGTGATGAAGAGGACTCTCCAACTTCAATTGCTGCTAAAGGCTCTTCTTCGAACATAACACTTATTTCAATGAAAGATTTGTTAGTGCTCAATTTTATTATCTTGTACCCTTTTGAATCTTTAGAATACCCAACAAATAGGCACTCTTGGCTTTGGAGTTGCAAATCCTTCCTCTTTTCAGTTGGAATTCTCTCCCAAGCCTTTGAGCCTAAAATCCTGAAATGGGTCACATCTGGCTTGTGCCGAATCCAAGCTTCGAAAGGAGTAATACCATCAAGTTTCTTATGAGGCACCCTCTTATAGATGTAGGATGCAAATTTTATAGCCTCGGCCCAAAAATTTGGTGGAAAATTCTTAGCCTCCATCATGTAGGTTTCCATCTCTTTCAGTGATCTGTTCTTTCTCTCAGCAACACCATTTTGTTGTGGTGTGTAAGGGATCGAATGTTGCATCTGGATACCTACATATTTAAAATAATGAATGAACTCAGACTTGACAGATTCACCACCATTGTCATATCTGAGGATCTTGAGTCTCCTCCTAGACTGTTTCTCAACCAAGGCTCGAAAGACCTTGAAGAGGTAAAAAACTTCAGACTTGTGCTTTAGGGAATAGACCCAATAGAGCATGGAAAAGTTATCTATGAAGTTGAGTGCATATTTGGCTTGCCTCATATAAATATGAGGGAATGGACCAGAAATATCACTGTGGATCAACTCAATAGGTGCAGAGGTTCTCTCATGACTAGCTCTCTCATACTTGTGCTCTGGGTGTTTCCCTAGGATGCAACCTTGACAGACTCCCTTAGAAAACTTGATATTTGGTAACCCTATGACCATATCTTTTTCACTCAAGTCAGAAAGATACTTATAGTTCAAATGGCCAAATATTTCATGCCAAATATTGCTTTCTTTATTATCATGAATTAGAAGAGCATAGGGGTTTGAGTAGGGTAGGAAATGGGAAAACTTGTATACCTTCGAAGTGTGATCAACAACACCTTTTGCTATGAAATTACCATTCGAAATATTAGTGATTTCAACATCATCAGGGGAGAAGATTAGATTCTTTGGAGACCCATTGTGATTCATCTGATACACTGACAAGATATTAGAGGAAAGACTTGGAACGTACAACACATTATTTAAATTACCATGGTCAAGATCAATCCTACCCTTCCCCAAACTGTCAGTGAGAGAGTCATCTCCCAAAACTATTGGTTGACCTTTCGACATGTAAAGAGAGGAGAATGTCTCCTTTGTCGAATGGCATATGTTTAGAAGCTCCAGAATTAATATTGAAGCTAGGTGAGCTTGATGTGCCAGTAACCAAGGCATGTACTGTCTCTCTGTCTTTTGAATTTGATCCTCCTTCCCTCTTCTTTGAGAAACCAGGAAGGGAGTTGTTATTCTTCTCCAAGAGTTGGGTCAACATGTCAATTTTCTTCTTCATACAAGAGCTCTTAGGATGATATTTGTTACTGCAGTATGCACAGTTGCTCATTCTCCTTTATTCTTCTTCTTCTAGGAGTTCTTCTTGGAGCCTTAGGGCTCCTCTTGAGATTTGTTCTTGTATCTTTTTTGCTCAAGTGGATTTTTAGCTTTTTCTTGATTTTTGAATCCACCCTTGAATCTTTAGCAACCAAATCTTGGTCTTTGGAAGGTTTGATGGTGCTCATAATCACCAACTTATCTTGCTCTTGTGTGAGGGATTCCATGAACTCTGCAAGCTTAGGCATCTTCCAGGATCGTGCTGTCAACTTGGTGGCATGGAAGTTTGAAAAAAACACTGAGTAGTCAGGACCAAGCTTAGAGAGTATGGACAAGACTACTTTCTCTTCCTTATTTTTTATCCCACACTATTTTAGCTTCAAAATGAGGGCCTTAAACTTGGAAAAGTAGAGTTGCAATGATTTGAAGCTACTGGGACTCAAGGAGATCAGCTCATTCTCGATTTGATGTCCTCTAATCTCATATGTATTTCCAAAAAGCTCTTAAATCTTCTACCAAACTTCATTAGGTGTTGTAATGGATAATTCACCTAATAACCTAGGTCTGGGGGTTACCAACATACTATGACCTTGCAGACAATTTGATTATAAAAGCACAAATAGGAAATAGGAGAGTAGCAGGAACTTACTTATAATAAACGAAGGTTGATCCAAGCTAACTCCTTCCTCTTTGCTTCACCTCTACAATCTCCAGGATAGTTCCTCCTTCAACCTGTTAACAAATATTCTTCCAATATACAGTATGATTCATATATAAATATGCAGGTTAGGCAAATCACATATTATAATGAAATATAGATATTTACCAAGCCACAACACATGAAACACAATATGGAAGAAGTAATCTGCTTTATTAACAATAATAGAGGGAGTTTAGGTTACAACCCAATGTCTGAACAAGGGACTCCTCTGTCACCAAAGGACTCTGAGTTTCTCTGCTCCAAAGGTTCTGTAGAAAATCCACCAGCATAAATTTGCTCTCCAAGTATGAATATATCAAACCCTCCCCAAGGCCTCTATTTATCTGAAGGAAATGAGGCAGTTCTCGAAGGTTAGGGAGGTTGCAGCAGTTAATGGGATTAAGGTAAATGAATCAACTAATCTCCCATTAACGCGTGTTTTTAAAAACTAATTTTGAGAAAGATATGCGCGGGTCTATAGTAAGGCAACCCGCGCATCATGCGCGACTCTGTAGAAGGGAAACCCGCGCATAGATGTATGCGCGACCTGCTGAACATAACACTCGCGCATATGCGCGAGATGCCAATAGAGATAGTCGTGCATGCACTCAAAATCTCAAAATAGCAAAGTAACTAGCTGGGCATATAGGTAATGTATTTCATCATCAACCAAGGTATAATGAAACTGGGAAAACCTCAATCCATAAATGTCCTTTTGTGTGCCGACCTGAGGGATGTCAGCACTCGGACGGAGAGGTGCCAATCAGCTGTATAACAGATGCCCCCTAATGTGTG
>LPNX010063882.1:16632-42489 GCA_001517045.1 Pseudotsuga menziesii
ATTTAACAATAAGTAATGCATGCATGTGTAATATATACCATATCATACCCTACAATACCCTATGATACTAGTTCATCATACCATACTAACATACATCATACCCTACAAACCCTAAATTGGTTGAAGTAAACCCTAGTTCCATCTGATTATTTGTCAACCCTAGTGATCGCATGCAAAGTGGTGTTCATGAAAGCCTATATGGTTTCCAATTTGTAAATGGCCATGTGTTTCTAGTTCCCTCTCCTTACTTGCAAATTTCTCACAAAACCCGAGTTCCATCTCATACCTTCTCAACCCTAGTTGGTGCATGCAAATTGGTGTTCATGAAAGCCTAGTTGGTGCATGCAAGTATTTGTGATCATGTGTTTCTAGTTCCCTCTCCTAACTTGCATGATTTCCCACTAAACCCTAGTTCCATCTCATACCTTGTCAACCCTAGTTGGAGCATGCAAATTGGTGTTCATGAAAGCCTAGTTGGTGCATGCAAGTATTGGTGATCATGTGTTTCTAGTTCCCTCTCTTAACTTGCAAATTGCTCACCAAACCCTAGTTCCATATCATACCTTGTCAACCCTAGTTGTAGCATGCAAATTGGTGTTCATGAAATCCTAGTTGGTGCATGCAAGTATTGGTGATCATGTGTTTCTATTTCCCTCTCTTAACTTGCAAATTGCTCACCAAACCCTAGTTCCATCTCATACCTTGTCAACCTGAGTTGGAGCATTCAAATTGGTGTTCATGAAAGCCTAGTTGGTGCATGCAAGTATTGGTGATCATGTGTTTCTAGTTCCCTCTATTAACTTGTAAATTGCTCACCAAACCCTAGTTCCATCTCATCCGTTGGTGACCATAGTTGGAGCATGCAAATTGCTATTCATGAAAGCCTAGTTGGTGCATGCAAGTATTTGTGATCATGTGTTTCTAGTTCCCTCTCTTAACTTGAAAATTGCTCACCAAACCCTACTTCCATCTCATACCTTGGTAACCCTAGTTGGAGCATACAAATTGGTGTTCATGAAAGCCTAGTTGGTGCATGCAAGTATTGGTGATCATGTGTTTCTAGTTCCCTCTCCTAACTTGCACATGATTGCTCACTAAACCCTAGTTCCATATCATACCTTGGTAACCCTAGTTGGAGCATGCAAATTGGTGTTCATGAAAGCCTAGTTGGTGCATGCAAGTATTGGTGATCATGTGTTTCTAGTTCCCTCTCTTAACTTGCAAATTGCTCACCAAACCCTAGTTCCATCCCATACCTTGTCAAACCTAGTTGTAGCATGCAAATTGGTGTTCATGAAATCCTAGTCGGTGCATGCAAGTATTGGTTATCATGTGTTTCTAGTTCCCTCTATTAACTTGCAATTTGCTCACCAAACCCTAGTTCCATCTCATACATTGGTAACCCTAGTTGGAGCATGCAAATTGGTGTTCATGAAAGCCTAGTTGGTGCATGCAAGTATTTGTGATCATGTGTTTCTAGTTCCCTCTCCTAACTTGCAAATTGCTCACCAAATCCTAGTTCCATCTCATACCTTGGTAACCCTAGTTGGAGCATGCAAATTGGTGCTCATGAAAGCCTAGTTGATGCATGCAAGTATTGGTGATCATGTGTTTCTAGTTCCCTCTCTTAACTTGCAAATTGCTCACCAAACCCTAGTTCCATATCATACCTTGGTAACACTATTTCGAGCATGCAAATTGGTGTTCATGAAAGCCTAGTTGGTGCATGCAAGTATTGGTGATCATGTGTTTCTAGTTCCCTCTCCTAAATTGCACATGATTGCTCACTAAACCCTAGTTCCATCTCATACCTTTTCAACCCTAGTTGGAGCATGCAAATTGGTGTTCATGAAATCCTAGTTGGTGCATGCAAGTATTGATGATCATGTGTTTCTAGTTCCCTCTCTTAACTTGCAAATTGCTCACCAAAACCTAGATCCATCTCATACCTTGTCAGCCCTAGTTGGAGCATGCAAATTGGTGTTCATGAAAGCCTAGTTGGTGCATGCAAGTATTGGTGAACATGTGTTTCTAGTTCCCTCTCTTAACTTGTAAATTGCTCACCAAACCTTAGTTCCATCTCATACCTTGTCAACCCTAGTTGGAGCATGCAAATTGGTGTTCATGAAATCCTAGTTGGTGCATGCAAGTATTGGTGATCATGTGTTTCTAGTTCCCTCTCTTAACTTGCAAATTGCTCACCAAACCCTTGTTCCATCTCATACCTTGTCAACCCGAGTTGGAGCATTCAAATTGGTGTTCATGAAATCCTAGTTGCTGCATGCAAGTATTGGTGATCATGTGTTTCTAGTTCCCTCTCCTAACTTGCAAATTGGTCACTAAACCCTAGTTCCATCTCATACCTCAAGTCAACCCTAGTTGAAGCATGCAAATTGGTGTTCATGAAAGCCTAGTTGGTGCATGCAAGTATTGGTGATCATGTGTTTCTAGTTGGTGCATGCAAGTATTGGTGATCATGTGATCATGAGATAAGGTAGCTCCACCATGGGCCTAATTCGATCTCATAAAAATAACCCAATAGATAACAACAGACAAAATACTATGATCTTTGCAAATTTTTTTAGTCAATATAGAAAATTTGGTTAAAAAGATTAACATCCACGGAACTATGAAATGTTAAGAGAATTACACTGTCTTCCAAACAAGTTATATAACTTAATAATTATAATTGAATAAAGTGACCATAACAATTACCACAAATTATATGATATTTGCAATTTTGCAACCTATGCCAAATAACTCAATATTGATAGGAACATTATACCATCTATATGAAAAAATAAACATGAATAATAATATTACAAACCCATGTATACTTCCATGTATACTTTTACTAATACTTTCATGTAGGTATGGCTATGTGTGATTTAACAAAAATTCATGGTTATCGCTGGTTAAAATAATGATTAAGAAGGAACGTGAATTCCTACCTCTTCTAGAAGAAATTGACTGCAGTGTTACCACTACTTGGACGGTATTTGCAACACAAGAAGTTGGATCATGATTAACACAATACTTGAATACTTGGATTATGTAACAACAAGACTTACATGAAAGATTTGCAAAGGGGTCTCTAATACCAATGGGCTAGAGTATTAAACTGGCTCATCAGGTCATAACTAAACTTGCATGATTGCTCACTGAACCCTAGTTCCATTTCATACCTTGTCAACCCTAGTTGGAGCATGCAAAGTGGTGCTCATGAAAGCCTAGTTGGTGCATGCAAGTATTGGTGATCGTGTGTTTCTAGTTACCTCTCCTAACTTGCATGATTGCTCACCAAACCCTAGTTCCATCTAATACCTTGTCAACCCTAGTTGGTGTGCATGCAAATTGGTTTTCATGAAATCCTAGTTGGTGCATGCAAGTATTGGTGATCATGTGTTTCTAGTTCCCCCTTCTAACTTGCATGATTGCTCACCAAAACCTAGTTCCATCTCATACCTTGTCTTGACCCTAATTGGAGCATGCAAATTGGTGACTCATGAAAGCCTAGTTGGTGTATGCAAGTATTGGTGATCATGTGTTTTTAGTTCTGCAAGTGTCAAGTACTCCCCTTTTGCTCACTAAACCCTAGTTCCATCTCATACCTTGTCAACCCTAGTTGGTGCATGCAAATTGGTGTTCATGAAATCCTAGTTGGTGCATGCAAGTATGAAAGCCTAGTTGGATTCTGATTTGTACATGGCAATGTAATTAAATGTATATTAAACTAAAAACATCAAGAAATGTAAATTTCAACCACTCGAGAGCTTGTTATTTTCCGAACTCTATTTGGTGGTGTCTAAAGACACCATTCTTGGTGCCTCCAATGTGCCGTAGATGGTGTTTGTATCCTAGGCTAGACATTAGTAACATCATAAGAAAGAAAAGAGAATGCAATGAAAATGTGCAAACATGATTTATAGATAACTCACCCGAGGTTGTACGATCGTGTTTATAGTATCCAATATCCTCTAAATAATATTATGTCTGTGAATGGTATCTGTCAATCTTAGGTTTATTACATTGGGAATAAAGTAAGGCTAAATAATGGAAATTGTGCTTCAGAATTCACTTTAAAGGTTAAATAACGCACCTGACAATGCACTCATACAAGTAAGCCATCCAGATCAACTATGGTGCCGATGGTGTCCATCAATCTCTCGTGCTCTATATGAGGTAGCAATTATCATACATGTGATCTATTTTTGTGAGAAAGTGTGCACAGCTTGATGTTTATACCAACTAATAGGTTGGTGAAGTGGTATACAATAGCTTCTGGTCTATAATTTTGATACACATACCCACCCTTCCTCTTCTGTTGTGTTGTAAGTGTCAAGTACTCCCTTTTTATAACCATCGATCTGGTTGGGAATTCAATATTTTCATCATCCGTAACAGGTTCTAGAAGGGTTTGTTTCCCCTCTAAGCAATGTGCCAACCAATAGTCAAAAACCCATTCATTATTTTTTGGGGCAACCACTGCATATATCTGACCTATGAAAGGGAATAGGTTGAGTTAACAATACATTTTGTAAATAAGGTCTTGCATTTCTAATTTCTACATAAATTAAATTCTACATAGGTCGAGTAAACAATACATAAATCCATTTTCTTATTTAGGTACTACTCATGTACCTGCTTGTATGAGATCCGATATGTGATCATAGTTTGTAGAAATATGTGTCTAATCATCTTCCAAATGGTCTATTTCATTAACCCCATTGAAATTGGTGCCAAGTATCACTCGATCCCATGTATCAACAGTATCCGTATGCTCACTATCACCCCATTCACTGATGATACAAGAACTACAAAAGAAATACTTCAATCTTTTCCAAATTTGTAGGGCCGAGTTGTCTGAGCTTCTAATTGAATGAAAATGTCAAGTTCCATGCACTTTGTTCACCCAAGGTGTTTGTGATCGGTCCACTTTTGTCACCTCCCAGAATATTCTTCACACTAAGTGTTTCCTTGTTGCTTGTTCTCCCATGACAGATGCACACCATTGGACTATAGATGCAGTGTCTCGAAGGCGAGCACCTGTAAACTTCATCTCTTCCCTTTGAAGGGAAGTTTTAATGCATGCACCAGCACCATCGTGCTCTCCTTTTCCATGACCAGTTTCAAAGTAGTTCCATACATGTGGCACCTTTTATTTTATGTGCAACAAACACAACCATTCAAATACACGTGCATTCTTGAATTGTCCAGCACAACCATCTGACCAAATGAAATGACGATAAAATGGTATATCCATAGCTATCACATGACCATAGAATAATTTAAAGCAATGTTGCACGTAATGGATGTCATGGGTCCGGTCATCACTTATGTAGAAGTGACTTTCTTTCAGTATCACACGTTTATCTTCATTGCTATCTTTCCCATGTCGATACATGATATGCACCATTATGCTCACCTGCTCTGAGTGATAATATTGACTTTGAATTTCATTTTGTGGTTGTAGGGTGTAATTTTCCGCAAAGTCAACCACTGATAGTATTGTTCTGAGAGGGAAGGTGTCCCGACATATTCTGAATTGCACATCTTGCTACCGTGCCATATCGACATGTTGAATGTACTGTTGGATCTTTCCATGAAACTTTGGAATAAAATCACATACTCGCACTTGGTACATGAATATTAATATGTCAATAAACCACATAAAAAAATGTGTACATGAATATTAATTTGTCAATATTCAAGAACTTACCTGTGAAGTCACCAATTTAATCTTCCTACTTTCTTTCCCATAATTTAGCTGACATGTCTCATACTGATAGTTCTGCTTCTCGACGATTGCATTCTCGAATGCTTGATCTTCACTTTCATGGATGCAATCAGAACATAATGATAGCCCACCACAATTGTTGCAAGAACTGTCTATACATTGTTTTAAGTAATGTGTCTTCCCATCTTGCCTCAGACACATTATGCTATGGATGAAATCTCTGGATGACATTGGTGGTACTGTACTTGAGCATTCCTGCACATGGTTAGGATGAAAAAAACGACGTATATGTGCAAATGTATGGTAATATAGGTCAAATTCTATGTGGTATCTACAACAAAAAAATTTCCGGATGGTATTGATTCTAACATACCAAGGCTTGCATTTTTCAAAAGATATTTGCCCGAGCCTTAGCTCTACATGGGCAACTTTAAACGTCTTGAACAATTGAGTTTGTGTCATGTCAAGATAATGTTTAACATGGGGTTCAATGTTTCTAGAACCCTACAATGTTTTAACACATCCTTTGTGTTAGAAGAAGGCCTAGTGTTATCATGCCAAAACGTTTGCACTAGGCCCTTCACTGCTTCGACTAACTTCATGTCTGTGCGGGGCAACCTACCGCTAAATGCCCATAATGTTTCCATTTGTCCCTCTACATCAAGGTTGTCTCTTCTTACTAAATATTTTTTAAGTTTCTTTGGATGTAAAGGAACAATTTTTGATGTGCATTTAAGTAGACGACACTGTCCAGTGGATCTACATACAATTGATTCAGCCAATACACGATGAGCCACATTACAGTCTTGTGAATGAGTTTTTTTACCAATCGATGTGAATGCAGCAGCAAGAGATTTAACAATGTGATTACTTGATTCGATATTCTTCATTGTTGTTATGCCTAAATTTCTTCTAACAGTCGCCATATTTCTAGATTTAAGCAAAGCTAAAAATAATTGGCATTTACCGGCTTCGGATTTGTTATCAAAATATTGTTTCATTATTTGAAAAGAATGACGAAGGATAGTGCGTTTAGCCACCTTACCTTCCATGGAAGTCAATCCGCTCTTGTCCACTTGTATTCGTTTAGGAGTTCTCTTTCGTTTTGATGCAAAATTTCTTACCGTTTGAAATGCTGGAGTGACGTTTACATCCACTACTGGCTCACAACTTCGATTAGGAGATTGAACCACCGAACATGGTTGTTGCTGAGTCACATTTACATCAGGAGTAACATAATTATTGAACTCTTCACAAGATTGTCCGTTTACTAATGGATCAATAATATCAACTTCCGTATAACCAGCTTCCTTTAATGTTGCATTATCTTCCTCAGCCTCTACGTCAGGTATCTATTGAGGGGGAGTGGGAACTATTTCCTCATGTAATGAATGACAACGATTTATTGAATCTTCCCTTTTTTTTGTTTTTTATTTTCTGCTTCTTCCGGTGTAAGCACCTTCCTTGCTGACTTTCGTCCTCGATTACGTACATTCCCCATTGAAATCCACCCAAACCTATACAAAACTATGGAATTATGTAAGTAATGATAAAAAATTGCATGTCAAACAGTTCTCTATGCAGGGGTTCAGACGAATTATGTCTTTTTATACAATAAAGATGGCCAACATGACGCCGCCCTACATTTTCCATAAAACACATATTGCATATGCGATATTGAATTCCATCTTTTTAATGAATGAGCAGGTTTTTACATGTTTTTCATAACGCATATGCAATATATCACATATGCGATTTAGTGCATATGAGATATATCGCATATGCAATTTACTGCTCAATGAATATATGCAATTTACATTTATCTATATGATGACGATGAGGGTGATGAACATTGAGGGTGTTGATGAGCATGATGATGATGAGTATGATGGTGAGGGTGTCGATGAGGATGAGGGTGAGGGTGTCGATGATGATGAGGATGAGGTTGATGAACAATGATGATGAGGATGATGATGATGATGATGATGATGATGACCATGATGATGATGATGAGGATGAGGGTGATGGTGATGATGAGGATGAGGGATGATGATGATGAGGATGATGATGATGATGAGGATGGTGATGATGATGAGGATGATGGTGACGATGAAGATGATGGTGAACAATGATGGTGATGATGAGGAGGATGATGACTATGATGATGATGATGAGGATGAGGGTGATGATGATGATGATGATGATGATGATGATGATGATTATGACCATGATGATGATGATGAGGATGAGGGTGATGATGAGGAGGAGGAGGAGGAGGAGGAGGATTATGATGATGATGATGATGATGAGGATGTTGATGATGTTGAGGATAAGGGTGTCGATGAAGATGATGAGGATGAGGATGAGGATCATGATGATGATGAGGATGAGGATGAGGGTGATGATGAGGATGAGGATGAGGATGAGGATGAGAATTATGATAATGATGATGATGAGGAGGAGGATGGTGATGATGATGAGGATGAGGGTGTCGATGAAGATGATGATGATGGTGAGGATGAGGGTGATGAACAATGATGATGAGGATCGAGGTTGATGATGATGAGGATGAGGGTGATGATGATGATGAGGATGAGGGTGACGATGAAGATGATGATGAACAATGATGGTGATGATGAGGAGGATGGTGACTATGATGATGATGATAAGGATGAGGGTGATGATGATGATGATGATGATGATGATGATGATGACCATGATGATGATGACGAGGATGAGGGTGATGAAGATGATGATGAGGATGAGGATGAGGATGAGGATGAGGATGAGGATTATGATGATGATGAGGAGGAGGAGGAGGATGGTGATGATGATGAGGATGAGGGTGTCGATGAAGATGATGATGATGGTGAGGATGAGGGTGATGATGAAGATGATGATGATGGTGAGGATGAGGGTGATGAACGATGATGATGAGGATCGAGGTTGATGATGATGAGGATGAGGGTGATGATGATGAGGGTGATGATGATGATGAGGATGAGGGTGATGATGAAGATGATGATGAACAATGATGGTGATGATGAGGAGGATGATGAATATGATGATGATGATGATGATGATGAGGATGAGGGTGATGATGATGATGATGATGAGGATTAGGGTGATGAGGAGGAGGAGGAGGAGGAGGATGAGGGTGATGATGATGATGAGGTTGATGATGATGATGATGAGGATGAGGATGAGGATGGTGATGATGAAGACCATGATGAAGTTGATGAGGTTGAGGGTGTTGATGATGATGATGATGATGATGATGAGGAGGATGAGGATGAGGATGAGGAGGAGGAGGAGGAGGAGGAGGGTGATGATGATGATGATGATGATGATTATGACCATGATGATGATGATGATGATGATGAGGGTTATGATGAGGAGGAGGAGGATGACGGTAATGATGATGATGAGGTTGATGATGATGAGGATGAGGATGAGGATGATGACGGTGATGATGATGATGATGATGATGACCATGATGAAGCTGATGAGGATGAGGGTGATGAGGATGAGGATGAGGATGAGGGTGATGATCATGATGATCATGATGATGATCATGATGATGATGACCATGATGATGATGATTAGGATGAGGGTGATGAGGAGGAGGAGGAGGATGAGGGTGATGATGATGATGAGGTTGACGATGATGATGATGACCATGATGAAGTTGATGAGGATGAGGGTGATGATGAGGAGGAGGAGGAGGAGGAGGATGTTGAGGAGGAGGAGGAGGAGGAAGAGGGTGATGATGATGATGATGATGATGATGAGGATGATGATGATGACCATGATGATGATGATGATGAGGATGAGGGTGATGATGAGGAGGAGGAGGATGAGGGTGATGATGAGGAGGAGGAGGATGAGGGTGATGAGGATGATGATGAGGATGAGGATGATGTGGATAATGATGATGACCATGATTATGCTAATGAGGATGAGGGTGATGATGATGATGATGATGAGGATGAGGGTGATGATGATGATGAGGATTAGGGTGACGTTGAAGCTGATGAGTATGAGGGTGATGATGATGATGATGAAATTGATGAGGGTGATGGTGATGACAATAATGATGAATAATGATGATGATGATGAGGAGGAGGATGATGACTATGATGATGAAGAGGAGGATGAGGGTGATTATGATGATGATGAGGATGAGGGTGGTGATGATGATGAGGATGAGGGTGATGACCAATGATGTGTTAGGACAAAAAAAAATTAGTTAAGACAAAACGCATATGCATTATAGCTTTATCATATCGCATATGCAATATGAATAAGCTATGATGCATATGAGTTATTTTAAAATTAAAATAATTGGCGGGATTAAGGTTTGGCATTAGGTTCGGAAGTAGCTTCGGAATATCGAACCTATTGGCTAGGACAAATAAACCAGGGCTATTGCCTGTCTTTTAGAACTCTATCAATATGCTTAGTTTATATGGCGTGTTTTGATATGACATACACAATATTTTTTATGAAAATCTAGGATATTGTAGAGTACGATCTTACAATTCTGAATATGTAATTTTTCCTTCAAAACTATGTTTTATTTATTTATAATTATTTTTCTAAATGACACACGTCAGTTTTAAAAAATACATGCATCGATTGTTTGTTATATAACTTTTGATTTCCATCACCATTTCCCAAAAAAACTATATGGTGCACTAGACGAGATCAATCTCTACGATCTTATATTTAGAAATCAAGGATTTCATTAATTTTTGCCCCTAAAGTGTTGCACCCACACATAAGGTTTTAATTTCAAGCTTTTCTGACTTCAATAATTAATAATAATAAAAAAATAATTCATGAAAAATTTCGAATAAATAGTGTTGCACTAGGCCCAGATGTCCTTTATATGTGTGCAAGATTTTATCCCAAATGGACATCATTTACCTCATATATTGTTGCACCCGCACAAACATATATGTTAAGATGTGCTGAAAATTTGAAAACCCACTTTCACGGAAACTAATTTTATAATCATTTACAGACATTTTCTTTGCATAAATGCTATATATTATGAAAGTTGATTCAATTTCCTATCTTTTCTCTTTTTACTTCATCTTCAAATAAGTTAGGAAAGTACCCCTAATTGTCATCTAAAGTCAGAGGTTTCTATTTATTCTAGTATTATGTGGCATCTAAAGTGTCTTTAAAGGAGTCCATGATTATGCATCAGGCCTTATGCTAAGTTTTAATTGATGACTCAGTAGAGTCAAGGATTTTTAATGTAATTCTGAATATTTTAATTATAAATAAATAAAGGTGGAGACAACAGCTTAGGAGAGCTATTAAAAGAGTGTTTATTGATCAAATTGGTGGAAGAGACTAGGTGGAGAGAAAATAGACATGTGGCAGCATCCTCAAACCACTTCCAACTATTGCAGGTGGAAACCTCCCTACATTTGGGGTCATGATTCTCCAATAAAGTGGGGTGAGAGCAGGTGGCTCAATTAATGACAACTGACCCAAAATACCTAGGAAATATTTATTAAAATACTCATTGAAGAGAGTTGAGGCTGCTCATTCTAGAGAAGTGATCATTCAGGTGAATGTACTTCAGATAAATTCAATGGAAGGGAATTGTGGAAAGAGTTTGAGGGGATAATTGCTTAGTGATCTAGTCCAACTTTTCAGCTGAAGGATCTTACTGTTGAGTGCATAGTGTTTAGTGATTCATTGGACTAGTTTATTGTTTGCACGCTCCACCAGTTCTTAGCCAAGAAGACCAGGAACAGGCTCGGGGGTCGTGAGGAAACGTTGTTTGAGCACTCTCTAGGTGTTGGTAGGGAGGAACGGCCTCCTAATGTTGTTGTTGTCTATCCTAATAAGGTTCTACACTATTTGGTTTTTACTGTGTTAGATAGTTAAATATGAATATGACTGTTAAATGAATGTTAAATATTCAGTTGTAAAATGTTAAAGTTAGTAATCTTTAGATTATTAAAGAAATGAATCTGAATAGATGGAAAATAATTCTAATCTGTTTTTTTCCACACCTAGAAGGACCAAGGCATACTCCAGCACAAACAGAGTATTTAAAGTAGATGAAGAAAATGATAAGATCCTGAATTGAATAGATGTGTTATGCATATCATAATAGCAGAGTAAATTATTTTAGCATGTATGTTATTTTCAAAAAGAATAATAGCCTGGTTATCTATGTTATTGTTTTACAAGCTGATGTATGTACATATACTAGAAAAAGAAATAGAAATAATTTAGTACATATAGAAGGATTAATATGATAAGAAAATACCTTAGTGGATAAATATTGTAATTATAAACAGTAGATTATTCTTTGTTTTATTCAAGTTAAATTATGCAGAAGGTTAAATTGTGTTACATTATAGATATATTACTTTGTATTTATTTAGTAACTATTTTTGAAATGCAGTAGAAGAAACACAATCAAGCTACCTTGTTTATATTCAGTTCAGTTAAAATATAACTACTAAACATATAGTTTATTTACTTATGATATTAACTAAACTAAGATACAGACTCTATGTCTTTACTTTTTAAAGAACTCTGAGTAATTCTCAATCTGTCAACTTAAGTAAATAAAACATTAAGAATATGTTAATGATTAATATAAATAAAATACATATCTATGTAAAGAACTGTTCTATATTTATCAAATAGGTTTATACCTGCAAAAGAAAACTACAGGGTCAAAACCCTAATCCAAATATATTGTTTCAAATAAAAACAACTAAGCTATAATCCATTTGTTTAGATCATTTTATATCAGTGAACAATTAAATTATTGCAGACTGGTTACAGTCCTTGTAACAAATATTGAATAGATACAAATTTAAGAATTCTCAAAATACACCAGTAATAATATTAACTCAAAACAATATTTTTTTTACAAATTAATATAACCTATTTAATTAAATTAAAAGAATTATGTAAACAAGGGTTTCATTCAGGAAACCCTATCTCTTATTCTTGAGCCAACAAAGAGTTATTACAAATTACTCTATGAAGGAGTTATAGTTACGGTTTAAAATAAATAACTACATTATATCACAAAACATAATAAACAGTAAATTTCTTTATTCATGATCGAATAGGGTAAAACCCTATTTACACAGAGTTACCAAAACAGTATACTGCAAAAACGAGTCTAATCTCAAAGACAAACTATCTTAAAATCCATTGCATTACATTAACAAGCCATAAAGCTGAGATTTTAAACCAAATACAACACCCAGCTTACGGCCAGGACTATCCATCGATGAAGTGAGGATTTGTAAACAGTATAGAACCCTTTAACATTTAAAAGAAACTGCATAGACAATGGCGAAGCTGGACAAGTTTCCAAGCTCAAACCAATCGACTACCCTGTTACAAGTAAGGGAAGAACCCATTGATTGAAAACCAAGGCTACCAGTTTCAGAGCCAAGAGCATGAAGAAAGTTTGCAACATCTTCTTCACTTTTCACAAGAGTGGTCACAGGTTCCTGCAAGTGCATAACACGGTGTGTTAGTTTTGAAATTCTTTTTCTAATAAAACCCTACTGTAAACATGAATTTAACATGGGTAATGCTATTTGGAATACATAACTAAATATATACCTGGATAAAGAAAATAAATTGTTTAGTTTTGGGACAGTCACCAATAGCAAGGAGTGAACACAAAGCTCCAAACCCTACGATGATGGTGAAGGAGCACACCAACAGCAGCAAAGACTCAGCTTCACACAGAAGTGACAGGCCACGAAAGGAAGGAAAAATGGAGTCACAGACAAGTCATAAGCCAAATGCGAATGAAACCAACAAACCCTTGCAGAGTAAAAACCCATAGTGGTGGATTTTGGCAATAGGACCGAGCTTAAGAAACTACAACATGATAAACCCAGGCATTGGGACAATTGAAACAAGAGTATCACTCACGGCCGCCATGAAAACCATGCAGAGCAGCCCGAAGGGCCAGCGTGAACTACAGAGGAAGAATGGAAAAGGGTTAGGGTTACAATGGTTTTATATGACCAATACTTAGACAAGAGGTGACCACGTGCCGCAAGAAAATCAAACCATGCATGGGTCGGGCTCTATAGTCACCTGCATTCCGATAATTTCCAATTATTTATACAATGATTTATTAACAAACGATGCATGAAGCATAATATATGCTCATATATATATCCCAACATTATCATAACACATGTATATCATAATGTTGTTAGCGTTGTTTTGGCATTTGGATAAACCACATTATGTTAATGTGGACCTAGTGAAAGGTGTAATCACTTACTCAAATTGGTTTGTCCTGAAAACAATCATGTATAGAATCTTTTAAACTATAGTAATCTTGCATGCTAGCAAATCAATGTTAAGTATGCACGTTTTATAATCCTTTTAAAACCAACAACTTAAGTGGTGACAATTATAAAGTTGGATAGCATAGTAAAGAGTGGAATCATGGATTCTTAACAAGTTCAACTTTGTTTTAGACTTGTTTAGAACCTTTGAACTAACTATAGATTTGTATGTTATAAACATAGTAGTTTATGCATGTTTATAACCCTTATAAAACCAACGAATCGAATGGTAATAAACTATAAAGTTGGCTAGTATAGTAAAATAACAATAGTTCAAATTGGTTTAGACTTTAATAGACAATAGCTGTTTCTCAACGTGGCAATTGCTAGTAATTTACCATGTCTATTTATTTGGTAAGATTATTTTATGAAAATTCAAGATAACTGGTGCTTAGCATAGGATAGAAGGTTGATCATTATAGAAAACATCTACCTTAGAAGTTGTTATAGATAGTAACTTAATACAAGAAAAGCATTATAGTATTAATGAAAATTATATGGAATAATCTTACTCAAGTCCATAATCAATTGGAATAACATGGATTGACTTAGGTTTAAGAAGTAAAAGACAGAATTAGGTTTAAGAAGTAAAAGACAAACAATTTTCCATGTGAAACAATGCAGTTGTTTTTATACTAATTACACTTATAATAACAAGAAGTTTTACAGGCTGTAAGCTTCTCTACAAAATGAAAGTATCGATCAGCTGGATGCTCAAGTAAATATTGCGATAATGTATAGGATACAATAGTACATGTAGTACGACTTTGACAAGGAATCTAATAACCGGTTAGGGAGAAAAGGAATTGTACATATAAATAATAGGTTAATACTTCCCATAACTAGGAAGTTAAAAATAGAATCAAATTTTATATTCTAATGAAAATCTCACTATCAATATTGATAGAAGCTCTTCCATGTATAAAAACCAATAGTACAATAAGTATAACATTGCAGAATATGCATAACAAGTAGAAGTTACTATGCAACAAAGATTACAAGTTTAGAGCCACAGTAAGTAACTTTACTGTCGTAAAGATCGATAAAGAAAGGAACTCAGTTATTGGAACTTGGCTTACAAGAAAAACTGGAGAAAACAAACTACTTTGCCTCGTGGGAATTGCTTGGAATTTATCAGCTTATTTACTAAGCTTATTAATTGCAAATAGAAACACTTCTTGATACTTTATGAAATTAAAACATTTACTTGTTCAATCATACCTGTAAACCTGCAAGAACCAATAATCTTTCTGCGTTAGCATAAATGCTAAGTAAGCCCAGGATTCAAAGTTAGATTCCACCTACTTGCAATAAAGAAGACTCAGTTAGTAAACTGAAATAGAACAAAGAACAAGTAAACCTTATTTTGTTACGAAAAGGAAACTGCTTTAGTTATCATAATTTAAAAATATGTAATACTAATCATTGGACTGTTTCTTTTTCTTCTAACCATTAGCTATTAGTAAACTGCAGATTCAACATTTCATGTTATCTCAAAATTTTAAAATTTTGTGAAAATTTAGGGTTTTGACACCAATTCTAGCCAGATGACCTGTATCCATGGGCTTGGTAGTAGCGCAGTAGACTATGTTATTTCAGATAATCCCTTTATACAATGAAATAATAAATTTTGACATCTTAAATGGCCACGATCCTGACTAAGATCATAGACCTTTAGTTGTAACTCTCAATTTTGTCATGCATAGATATCCCATAGGAATTAATCCTTATAGCCAAAAGAACTTGATCTTTGACATAAATAAACATGATCTTTTTCTAAATGAATTAAAAAATAATTTTCTTCCTTTATCAAGTATAGACAAAATAGAATACATCTATCATAATTTTATTACAATCCTCTCATATTCTATTAACAAATTCTTCATTGAATTTTCAAGTAATAAAAGGAATAGAAAAACCAACCCTTGGTATGATAAAGATTGTAAAAGGGTGAGGAGAGAAATTTAGGAAGCTCTTGATGAGTCTCTTAAAATTAACAAGATAAAATATACAAAGGCCTAATTAAAAGGAAAAAATACAATATATCCATAAAAGACAAGAAAATCTCTTACCCTTTTTTAAGGTGACTCCTAAGAAATTATGGAGGCAGATTCTAACTAGAAAAACTAAAGATAATAATAAAATTGCTTTACACGAATGGAATTCTTATCTTCAAAAACTTTATGAATCCTCAAATGTCATAGATAACTTTGAAACCATGCTCACAACAGAAGAAGTTTTCTCATTAGAAGACATATATTTTGGGGTTAAGTGTCTGGAAAATGGAAAAGCTAAGGAAATTGAAGGTTACCAGGCATAAATATTAAAAAGTGGAGGTCCTTTCCTCATCCCTCACATCCACAATCTTTTCAATCAAGCATTCAATCAAGGGTTCCCTAAACCTTGGACTGAGGGCCTCATTATCCCTATTATTAAAAGTGGGGATACAAATAACCCTTCTAATTATCAGGAAATTATGATTATCCCTCTCTTAGTGAAGTTATATGGTATTAGTTTAGAAAAGAAGATTATCATATGGCTTGAAAGTGAATGTAAGCGGGATAAAGGCCAAGCAGGTTTTAGAAGACAACACTCAACAACAGACCACCTTGTTATGCTTAGGATCATTATGGAGGAATGTCGTAATGATAAATCCAATCTCTCCCATCTCTCACACATTCCATCCACAACACCTTCTCCTTCCTTCATTCCCATTCTACAGCTCCCAATCTGATGCGCCGCATACAACGGCACCCCATCTTCGCTTAAAACTCGGTTGACATAATCCTCAAAATCTGAATCGTTTCCATTTACCTTGAAGCTATCCAATTGCTAATGGTGGCTGCCGACCTCGGCAGTGCCCGAAGTGACGAGCACTCGCAACGCCTTTTCAACACCTGCCCTCTTCCTCCTCGCATCGTCGCTTCTTAATTTGTAATGAATGTTCAAACTCCCGTAGCTCTTGGTTCCCACCATTTCGCTCCCCCTGTCCCAAAGCAGAACAAGCAGACTGCATGTTTGGGAGTATTTCACCATGCTTTCTTTAAAAATAGAACCCGATTTCCACGAAATTGCACAAGCGAATGTTCCGGAGTGCAGGATAGGGGTTTGAATAAAAGCCCCGTAACCGGTAGTGTACCAATTCGGAGCTTCGTTTGAGTAGGCCATCATTATTGCTCCTTCGTAGCAAGCTCCCTTGGGATCGGTGTCTCGTGGGAAGTATCCCAGCACGATCTGAGCAGGGTGCAAATGAAGGTTCTTGCCGATGTGGGGATTCTTTAGTCTGCTTCTTTGAAACAACAGAGGGGTTTGTAATGAACCGCATGTGACCACCATGGCTCTGGACTTGATGATCAAGTGTCTATCCTCATTTCCTGTGATTTTCGCAACGACTCCGATTGCTTTTCTAGACTTCCCATGGACTCCTTCGCTATGTAAAATTTGTTGCACATGACATCGGGTGAGGATAACAGCACCGGCTTCTCCAGCGTCTACGAGCCACGTTTCGAAAATGCCCTTTTCATGCCCTTTCTGCAACCGAAGGTGCACCACCCGTAATGGTGGTCTTGGGTTGCGTTTATAGGGATGTTTGAAGCATGGTATCCTAGCTTTTCACAGCCTGTTCGCAGCACGGTGTGCTGGAAACTTTCATTGTCGATTTGCACCTGTACGCCCAATCGCTTGCAGATCTCATCCATGGCATCTCGGTATCTCTGGCTACCGAATAATGGAAGATTGAGACCTTCGTTCCATTCACGGAGGACGTGATCTGGTGTTCGAAACGAAGCGGACTAGTTTACGGTGGATCCACCACTGACAGTGGACCGAGCCATTATAAGCATCCATTTATCATCAGTTGTCAAGAACTTTCCTTCTTCATAAAGATTGCCTACGGATTCTCACTCAAGAAGCGACAGGTCCTACTGAGCCATGTAACCTCCTTTTTCCAGGATTATTACTTTGAATCCCGCTTTTGCCAACACCGCTGCTGCTACTCCTCCTCCGTACCCTGAACCGACAATAACTACGTCGCATTTCAGGACATGGTCACTTGATTTTACATCTTTCGGATTGGCCATATATGAGGCATTAGTTAAGCTGAACTCCCGATTCTTGAGTGCCATGTTCAGATCTTCACTTGAGAGCACAGATACATCTATTACTGAGTTCTCTAGTGGTTTTGGAATGAGTATGTCACTCATTGCAACCGGATCAAGTCCACAATATCCTATGGATTTCCAGAAAGGATTTTGTCCGGTCTCATTCACCTGTTAACAAACAAAGAAAAATCCTTGGAGAACTTGCCTAATTTATCAAAATATGCTAAATTTAGACAATACGATCTTACCCTAGTGAAATCGTTCCACGCAGTGCTATTCTTGAAAGCTTTGAAAACTGCCCTAAAGATTGAAAGGGAACTTGTAGACCATCCCAGAAGAATTTGTTCTCGTGTCTCTAAACTCAAATCTCCAAACCTCTTTACAAATGGAAATTCCCTCACTAACACCAGCTTTCCCGCAAGTGAGAATGTTCCCACAGGTGTGGAAAGCAACCATAGTATTTTCTTCATGATCTGCACTTCTACAGGATTAAGTATTTCTTTCATCGTTCCTCCAGCCTATAAGAAACAATTGAGATTTCTTAGGTCATAAACACAAATCTAGAAAGAATCGGGTAGAAATTTTAGATATTGCTTTAAGTTTTGTGTTTTTGTGCAACAATGTTAATAAGAATTTTACACAAATTTAAATTAACCTACATTCTCATCAAAGTTCCCAAGCAATCAAAACTCAGCCCAACTTTCTCTATTAATGAGATTCCCATAAGTAAAATATTAACAAATTAGAAAAATAATTCAGAATTTGTCAACATGCTCACCTTTGAAGGGCTGCATGTATCTGGGGTTGAAGCCTGAAAAAATTCATAAACTACCATCTTACTCTACTCATCAAGTCGAAGGTCGGTTGCTGCTACAGGCAACGAAGGGAAAAAAGTTGTGGAGAGGGCTCCAAGGCTTTCAAGTTCTGGCTGAACTAAAGCTGTTTAGAGATTCCATTTCTCCTCCACCTCGAGAAACCTTACGGAATTGAAATGATTTTCTTTCTAAAAGCGACAGCATCCAATGATTAACTTGTCTGCAGGCTTTTCTCCTTTTATAAGGAAATCCACCGGCGATTGTAATTTTTTGTTCGAGCAAGGCTATTATGATAAAGTAAAAGTCGAAGCCTCTTGAATTTACGTCTCCAAATTAAGTTATGATTTCTCTTTTGCCTCTGTTTCCATGAGCTTAACCCGATGGAACCAATGGGAACCATTAGAGCATTGGGGAATTTTCACTTGATAACCTTTTCAAATTTGGCAAGGCATCTATAAAAGTTAATTAATAGTTTGTGATATAGTAATGATTGTTGTTTCAAGCTTATTATTTATTTGTCATTGAATTCCAAGTTAATCAATTTTAGTTTGTAATATAGTAATGATTGTTGCTTCAAGCCCATTGCTTATTTGTCGTTGAATTTCAATAATAAGTAATGAACTTGCAAGAATTTCAAGATAGTTGAATTTTAAGTTAACCAATTTTAGTTTGTAATATAGTAATGATTGTTGCTTCAAGCTCATTTCTTATTTTTCGTTGAATTTCAATGATAGGTAATGAACTTGCAAGAATTTCAAGATAGTACGATTCAATGATATGATAAATAATGAATTTGCAAGATACTATGATCCGATGACAAACAATAAACTTGTAGCAACAATCATTTATCTGCTGCAAAATGGTTAATAATGGAGCTCCGTTAATAATTACGAAAATGCTAGGTCTCCTATGCCGATCGGTCGGTCGGTTTCCTATGACTGTCGGTCGGTCTACCAAATCAGAAGCCAGTAATGGCTATGCTCACTGGTTGTGAATGAGATAGAAGGACATTGAAATAACTAGTACAATCACTTTTAACATAGCTAATAGCTAGGGAATCCAATTGGGAACATTCTACCCTGACTTCATATTCAGTCTCAAAGCAGGTTAATAAACTTTTGGAGATAAAGACAAAATAATGTGAGTTTGATTAATGTCCAGTCACTTTAACATAGCTAATAACCAGGGAAACCAATTGGGACCAGTGTACCCCTGAATTGATCATTCAGTGAGTCTCAAAGCAAGTTAATAAACTTTTGTACATAAGACAAAATAATACAAGATAGTTTGATTAATGTCCACAAGTGAACCAAAAGTGGGTCAATGCCACTACAAAGTACAAACCATTCAATTTGATTAACGTTCACAAGTGAACAAAATAAAAATCATTCGAACAAATTTTGAGAGTTCAAAAGGCTCCTCTTGAAATATAGTGTGTAGACCCGTCAAATGGGTCCGTCTCCATTAGGGGCTCATTTTCATGATTATATGTATATGTTTTCTAATGTCATTTATATATATTAATAAAACAAAAACTTAGCTAAATAATTAGTAGAATAATTTAATTTGTAACAAAATAATTAGTACATTTTTAATTCTTAGCAAAATAATTAATATAATTATTTAATTTATAGTTTACCATTAGTATAGTGATTGTTATTTTTCATTTTGTTTCGAAACAATTTGTACACTTATTTAATTTGTAGGTTATGATTACATGGATAAATATTATCTAATAGTTTAGACCTTTTGAGTTTATTAACAAAATTTATAACAAGTGTATAATGAAAATTTGTTTCAATATCATTCAAGTTTTATACTTCATTGTTTATGATTTATTAAATAATATTATTTTATGTTTTTTTTTATCTATATATTTGTTGTATTTTAAATGAATATTTATAAGAATTTTATAATTAGTTGAATGTTTGGTATTTGTTTAATAATCATATATTTTTACAAAACTAAACTATTGGTTACACTTTAACTTGTAACGATGCTAATTCACACTTATTTTATTAGATAATTATAAAAAATGATTTTGACATGTATTCCCATTCTAGTTATATTAGATGGTTAAAAAAATGCTTTGACTTGCATTTCTAACATATTGTTAAAACAAAATTCCATAAAAATGATGTGTTATACAAAGTGGTGGACGTCACTTTTTGTTTCTTGGACGGACGTAGATGAAAGAACACTTCAAACCGATTGTGACATATGGGTCGGTTGGAGATTACACACTTATGGTTGCACATGGGAGGGTGGTTTTTGGAATTTCCAAAAATGCTTAAGATCCACATAATTTTTGTCATTTTGTCTCTTTCATTTATGTGTGACCACGAGGATAGGGGGTGTGTGCAAGAAGTTGAGGGTCTTTTTTGGCGCGTTAGATGCAATACAAAACTGAAAAACGAACATTCATCAACTTGCATGGATATTTTGAGACACTTACACAATGAATCTTGCAATGAGTAAAAAACAAGAAATGTAGGAAATTGAATGCACTTTCCAAATATATAATTTTTTTCTATTGAAGATGCTGTTAACTATCTAAAGTTAGATATTTTTTAATGGGCACTTTTTATTTTTGGGACAAATTATAAGGTATATGTTTTTGTGGGTGCAGCGTTTGAGTGTCTAAATGATGGAATAAACTTACAAAAACCGGTATACATATAGAGAACATATAGGACTAGTGCACGACTATTTTTTCAATAATAAAAATAATTTTTTTAATTTTTTTTTAATTATCTAAGAGATCAAACCTTGAAAACAGTACGTCAATTGTGGGTGCAGCGTTTGAATGTCTTAATGCAATTATTTGGAAATGGGTTTTTTATAGCATGTAGAGGTTGGTGTTCTTTAGTGCACCATACAATTTTTTTTTTATGGTTGAGAAACGAAAGAGATATGGACGAAACACTAACAGTGTGTTTTTTGAGTTGAAGAGTGAGGACAGAAGATAAATAAGAAAAAAGTAGAAAAAATTATGTATTTTTATTAAAGTTTACATATTTAGAATCTGCAAAAAAAATCATATATGTTTCTAAAATCTCATAAAAAATGGAGGTGTGCAGCATAATCAGACAAACCGCTAAACACGAGCATATTGAAAATTTGGATATAATGCTAAATTAGCCATGGTTTATCATACTCCAGGGCATAGGCATGTTGAATCCGAAGCAAAGTACGAAACATATACATAGTTATAAGAATTCCATGAAAGCATGGGTGGAGGCTCGACCTTATCATTTGGAGGGAATAGATTTTTGAATTTAAACAAAATGCGAGTGCGATTTAGTAAAGAAAAATGGAAGCGCGTTTTATATAAACAAAACACGAGTGCATTTTAGCTAATAAAAACGGAGGGGCATTTTAGTTAAGAAATACGAGAGTGCATTTTTAAATACTACAATGAGTGCTTTTTTTGTTAATTATACCAATACTTTTATTATTTTATGTCCCCCTAACTCATACTAACTCCCCTCCTCTCTCTTCCTAACACCCCACCGCCCTAAACCTCCTCCCCCCCTCTCTCTCTTTTCCTCTCTCACACACACACACATCCTTCTGGCACCTCTCTCTCACTCCTAACACCTAAAACCTCTCTCTCCACTCTTTCTTGCTCCCCAACTCATCCAACTACACTTAGCCCCCACCCCCTATATATTCCCCAACCCTCTCTCTCTCTCACACACAGACACCCACATCACACATCCACGGGTCACCCCCTATGACTAACATTCCCCCTCTTCCCCCCAATTCTTACTAATACCCAATCCTCGTCTCCCTATCTCTAACTCCCTTCCTCCTCCTACCTCTCTCCCCTCTACATCAACATCATCGGCATCATCATCATCATCATCATTATCAACATCAACATCATCGTCGTCATCATCATCATCATCATCATCACCATCATCATCATCATCATTCATCATCATCATAATCACCATCATGATCATTGATCATCGTTGTCATCATCATCATCATATTCATCATCACCATCCTCAACATCATCTTCATCATCGTAGACATCATCCTCATCGCCATATTCATAATCATAATATTCATCATTGTCATCATCATCATCATCATCATCATCGCCATCATCATCACCATCGTCATCATCCTCATCCTCATCCTCATCATCATAAACATATTCATCTTCATCTTCATCTTCATCATCATCATCTTCATCTTCATCTTCATCGTCATCATCATCATCATCAACATCAACATCATCAACATCATCATCACCATCTTCATCGTCATCATCATCATCATCTTCATCTTCATCATCATCACATTCATCATCATCATCATCATCATCAGCATCATCATCAACATCATGAACATTAGTGTGACTATCGTTGTCATCATCATCGTCATCAGCATCAAACATCATCGTCATCGTCATCATCATCATCATCACCATCATCACCATCCTCATCATCATCATCATCATCATCAACATGATCATCATCATCACCATCACCATCATCATCATCAACATCATCGTCATCATCGTCATCCTCCTCCTCCTCATCATCATAAACATCCTCATCTTCATCTTCATCATCATCATCATAATAAACATCATCATAGCTGATCATCATCATCAACATCATTGTCGTCGTCGTCATCATCATCATCATCATCATCATCCTCATACACACACACAAATCCCTATGTCATACCTTACCACTAGCACCCCTTACCCTATCTCTCTGGCACACACACACAAATCCCTGTGTCAAACCTTACCACTAGCACCCCTTAATCTATCTCTCTCACACACACACACACATTCGTATGTCTCCCATTACCAATAACACCCCCTAACCTATCTCTCTCACACACACATATCCCCATGTATCCCCTTATTACACACCCCTAGAGTTGTAAAACAATATAGTTAGGTTGAAGAAAGGGGGGATGTTAAGGCACAAAGACTAAGGGAGTACTTGTTACTTCCCCCTAAACCTTGAATGATCCCTTAGCCATGCAACTACCTTCTTAAATGCTCCAAAATTCTATTAGACTAAAACGCGCACGCGTTTTATGTATCCAAAATGCACCCCCGTTTTTGTTAACAATAACACGTGCGCATTTATCCTTTGTATAAACAATAGCAGTCATTGTCCGAGAAACGCTCTAAACACATTTTCGTGGGTTTAACATTCCGCGTGCAAATTCAGGTTACAGACAGTGCATGAACATTATCTTCTTCACCATATTTTCACACAATCTTGTTTTGTGAATCAAGCATCTCCACCACAAGTTTCTAAGTTTTGCTTGGAGCATGGTATACATTGAGGAGCAAGAAATAAAGAATGAATTGAGCAAGAAAGAATCCATTTATTGATCAAGGAACCACATAGAGCATCTCCACCATTGTTTTTCTTGCAATTGAGGAGCTAGCAAATGCAACATTAACTTGGTCACTGTGGTGGAGTATGTAGACACAATTGAGCAAGAAAGAAAGCAAGTTTTGGGAATTTCCCATTGAGGAGCACCATACAACATTTCTACCATTGTTTTTCTTGCAATTGGGGAGCTAGCAAAGGCAATGTATTCTTCCCAATCCCCCCCCTAGCTCAAGAGTATGTAGACACAATTGCTTAAGATATTTACCAAGCTTGGGGAATTTCCCATTGAGGAGAACCATAGAGCATCTCTACCATTGTTTTTCTTGGAATTGAAGAGCTAGAAAAGGCAACATTCTTCCCAATCTTCCCCCTATCTTGAGTATCTAGAAACAATTGAGCAGAAAGAAACCAAGCCCTGGGTAGTTTCCCATTGAGGAGCTAGCAAAGGAAACCATATATATCATTGATCATTGTGGTCATGGGAAACTCACGCAATTGAGTAAGAAAATCAGCAAGGAAGCGGATACCCAATGAAATCCTTGAAGAAATTAGAGAGAAGAAATGAAATGACATGACCAATCGAAGACGCTCTATGGACACTCAACCAATTCTAGTTGTTGAGGATGCCACAGTTCTTCCTACCAATCCACATCAAGAAAGACAAAATCATTCGCTCGAGGGGTCTTCGGTCGCCATATCAGTAGAATAACGAGCACTACATGGCACTGATCAAGGAGTAAAATGTAGGTGCACACCAAGGCCACCTGAAACCTTTGCAGATTTAATTGAATGTGGGTATACAAGTGACGAAGTTAGAGAGACATTGATTGCCAAAGGTATGCTCGAAGAAGACAATGTTGTTCATACCACTCAAGAGGATTTCCAATTGCCACCGTCCGACTGTCAGGAAGACACGGAAGGACATGAAGCTCATGTTCAAACGCCAGATCGAACGGGTGATATGGTACAGGGTGCAATTCCAACCTCCCTACCTCCATTAGCAACTTCACGCTGAAGAACTCCAAAACGTATACAAATCGATGAAAGCCTCATTGGTTCGCTTGAAGGTACACTGTCTAAATGCAGTATTGCATATCAAGCTCAACAGATACTTGTCAACTATTTTGATTCTAAATGTGATGGAGATAAATGTAGATTATTTATATTGTTGTTAAAATATAGGTCTATGACTGTTGTTAGGAAAAACTTAAGGATAAAGATGATAAATAGTTCTGAACCAAGTTCTTATGTTTTCAGAAGTTTGGTAGATGCATTTAGTAATATTGGAAATAAATCTCGTTCAAAAGATCGCAATGCAGCTCATCATGTGTTGTCACAATCAATCGTGAACAAAATCACCAAGGCCCTTCGCCTTCTTAAGCCTACATCCAAACTTGTAGGATTGGATATCAAAGCACTCCATAGGTATTGTTCTAGAAGAGAACAACTTGACTCTAGTGAAAC
>LPNX010063882.1:51304-119226 GCA_001517045.1 Pseudotsuga menziesii
TGGTGCTGAAGAAGAAAAGATTAAAGGGTACAAGGACGTTGTGGAAACCAACGTAGCCATAAGGAGCCAAGGGACAGTTAAAGAAGACAGTCTTATACTCCCAAAGATTAAGAGGTTACAGAGAAATATTAAGAAGAAATTTCAAAATAACTCCTTGGCTGATAAAATTCCAGAATTCACTATTACCAACCAAAGTCCTAGACAGAATGATACCATAGCCAAGCCAAATGAAGGTAAGGAGAATGCTGATAGGTCTCATCCCATGGAACAAAATATGGATTATGACATTGTGGAGGATTTAAAGAAGATAAAGGAGAATGTTCCACTATTCGAGATGTGCAAAGTGCCGCAGCAAAAAGAAAGGCTGTTGAGAGCCCTTGAAACATCAGATGAGAAGACGCCCACTAAAAATCAACCTAAAGAAAAAGAAGAGATTGGAGAGAACAGCAGTGGAGGTAAGTCCAAGCACAAGCATCCACCTTTCCTCCTTACTTTTGAAATCTTTAACTACAATGTACATAATTGCTTGGTAGATTCAGGAGCAACTGTTAATGTCATGCCAATATCTGTCTGTAAAAGAATCAATGGGCAGCCTAAGCCATCCCCGTGGAGAGTAGTTCAGTTGGACAGGACAGATGTGAAGGTAATTGGTGAGATGGAAGATGTCCTAGTCCGTCTGGCTTCAAATGATAAAGTATGCCAGGTCATTAATATCATGGTGGCTGATATACCATATGTGTACGGCCTTATCTTGAGCAGAGATTGGTCGGCCAAACTTAATGGATATTTCGCTTCTGATTGGTCACATCTGTGGTTGCCATACAAAGGATGTCTGAACTAGATTAAGGTTTTGAGGGAGCCTCACATGAAGTACAATGTTACCCGACTTGAAGAGAAGAATGAACCTGTGGATTCTGTCTTGGGAAACTATTTTATTGAGTTGGAACCAGGTTACCAAGCAGAAGAAGCCAGCAACACATATGATACCCATCTTGATCTCCTTTGATTCTCACAGGATGATGAGATTGACTGTAAAATAGTAGACTTAGCAGTAGGAGTAGATTCGTTTTCAGTAGTTAAAGATTTTTGGACTTTATTTTTCGATGGCTCTAAGACATTAGAAGGGTCAGGGGCCGGCTGTGTCCTAATCAATCCACAGAAGAATAGGCATTTTCTTTCCTGTAGATTAGAGTTTGAGTGTACTAATAATACAGCTGAGTATGAAGCGCTGGTGCAGGGACTGAAGAAAGCGATTGAGTTAAAGGTAAGTAATTTAAAACTTTTTGGAGATTCTGAAATTATTGTGAAACAAATCCAGAATCAGATACATTGTGTTTCTCCTCGCTTAAGGGCTTACCAGAACGAGGTATGGGATTTGCTTAAATGTTTTAATGCATTCAACATTATCTCAATTCCAAGAATTAAAAATGTAGCTGCTGATCTGTTGGCCACATCAGCCGCTAGACTCGTACCCACTAATAATCGATTTTCTGTCGAACTACTTTTTAGGCCCTCCATACCGGATATGATCACCAACTTGCGAGTGTTCGACGATGATCAACAAATAACAGAATGCTTGACAAATGACGAGGTCTTTAAAGGATCCATTATAGATGATGAGGAACATCAGGCCGAGATGAAATATGAGAATTTCATTCTTAAAGGAGTTAGAACATTGGAAAAAATGTTCGATTTAAATGAGAAGTTCAGAAGACCAGCCAATGTAAAGACCCACAGCTCATCGCTACAGTTCGAGCTGATAAATTTGGGGACTGAAATAGCTCCTAAGTTCGTGAATCTCGGCAAATGCTGTTCGCCAATAGAGATAGACAAATTCATCAGTCTATTTAAACAATATAAAGATGTTTTCACATGGACGTATGAAGACTTGAAAACGTATGATACTAGTATCATCAAACACGTCATCCCCATTAGAGCAGGCGTCAAGCCATACCAGCAGTCGTTGAGAAAAATGCACCCAAAGTTAGAACCGTTGATTCAGAGTGAAGTGAAGAAATTATTGGATGCTAGAATTATTTTTAAAGTCATATACTCTGAGTGGGTGTCATATTTGGTACCAGTTATAAAAAAGTCGGGAGAAATCAGATTATGCGTGGATTTCATAAATCTAAACCGCGCTTCCGACAAAGATAACTACCCTGTGCCACCCATGGAGCAATTGCTACAGATGGTCTCTGGTTCTGAATTGTTTTCATTATTAGACAGTTTCTCTGGCTACAATCAAGTATTGGTAGCCGAAGAAGATAGATTGAAGACAACGTTCATAACCAAATGGGGAACCTTTTCCTATAGAAGGATGCCTTTTGGGCTGATTAATGCTGGAGCTACATTTCAGAGGGCTATGGACATAGATTTTCGTGGATTGATTGGATGAAGTGCTGTAGTGTACCTTGACGACATTACAATATTCTCAAAGAAAAGAGAAGAACACGCATTTCACTTAAAGCAAATTTTCGAACGATGCCGGAAATATGGCATCTCCCTCAATCCTAAGAAATGTGTGTTCGCTGTCACGGAAGGCAAGTTGCTAGGTCACATAGTCTCAAAGAAAGGAATCTCTATAGATCCAGAAAGAATCAAGGCCATTGAACAAATCCCCTTGCCCCACAATAAGAAAGGGATGCAGTATTTTATGGAAACTATAAACTTCGTGCGAAGATTTGTCCTTGATTTTGCTCAGATGGTTAAGCCACTGCAACAGATGGTGAAACAAAATGCACAATTTAAGTGGACTGAAATTCAAAAGAATTCTTTCAGTGAAATCAAGATTGTTGTTGCACATGCGCCCTCCCTGAAAATCCCAGACTTTGATAAAGACTTTATTCTGTATACATTTGCATCCGATGATTCACTGGCAGCTGTGCTCACCCAAAAGGAAGAAGGGGGGGATGAATTCCCAATCTCCTTTATGAGTACTGGTCTACAAGGGGCTGAATTAAACTACCCAGCCATTGATAAGAAATCTTACGCAATATTTAAGGCAGTGAAGCAATTCAGGCCTTATATATTAAAAAATCGAACCAAGGTAATAGTCCCTTACCCAGCTGTAAGATCCCTTCTCATACAGAAAGAGTTAGGAGAAAGGAGGGGCAACTGGGTCACAGCTCTTCAAGAATATGATCTTGAATTCAAACCAGCCTCTATAGTTAAAGGACCAGGATTGTGCAAGCTGATGACTGAAAGTGGGAACAATGAAGAGCAAGCATGGGAGGATGAGGCCAAATTACATGTAATGGATGTATGTCCTTTGTTTACAGCTCCCGAGTCTTGGTATAGAGACCTTGTGCATTACCTGCAGTCAGGGTTGTTGCCAGAAAATTGGAATTCCAAGCAAAGAAGAGCTCTGCATCTTAAATCGACCTCCTATCAAATTGTTGAAGGAGTATTATTCAGAAGGAATTATGACGGGGTTCTCCTCAGATGCTTAGAAAAAGAAGATGCAAAGAAAGTAATGTCAAAATTACATGACGGTCCTGCTGGGGGACATTATTCAGGAGACACTACAGCCCACAAAATCCTCAGAGCCGGTTATTATTGGCCTACACTCTTCAAGGATGCACATGCACATGTCAGGAAATGTGATATTTGCCAAAGGTGTGGTGGAAGACAGCCTAAAGCAACAGCACCCCTAAAGCATGTGATGATCATGGAACCATTTGAGCAATGGGGGTTGGATATTATTGGAGAAATAAAACCAAATTCTTCTCTCCAACAAAAATACATTCTGACTGCAACTGATTATTTCACTCGCTGGGTCGAAGCTGTCCTGCTACGCAAGATAAATGAAGACGAAGTCATCAGCTTTCTGCAAGATCATATCATGACCAGGTTTGGAGTTCCAATTTCGTTAGTTTTTGATAATGCTAAATACTTTTCATCAATTAAATTAACTGCTTTTGCTCATGATAAAGGAATAAAATTGCATTATTCTGCTAACTACTATCCACAAGGGAATGGCCTGGCTGAATCCTCTAATAAAAATCTGCTTAGAATCCTAAAGAAGACTGTAATAGAAAACCAAAGGAGTTGGCACTCAACACTACCAAACGCCCTGTGGGCTAATAGAGTCACCCCCAAGTCTGCAATAGGAGTGTCTCCTTATACCCTTGTCTATGGAAAAGAAGCCATTCTTCCTCCCAACATCATGCTACCATCTTCCATACTAGCTCAAGAGTCTAGAGGGTCTGATGATGAAGTTTTACAGATAAGAATATATAATCTCCTGAAAGCAGAAGAAGCTAGATCTAAATCCAAAGAACACTTTAAAAAACAGCAAGAGTCAGTTAAGAGATGGTTTGACAAGCACAAAGCTGGGACAAAAGACTTTGAAGTAGGAGACTTAGTCCTCAAATGGGACCACCCCCATGATGAGAAGGGAAAGCATACCAAATTCCAGCAGTTGTGGGTAGGTCCCTTTCATATTGCAACCAAGCTTGGTCCTTATACTTACAAGTTGCAAGATATGCAGGGGTGGGAGGAGAACCTACCAGTAAATGGTTTGGTTCTCAAGCCTTATTTTTCCTGAGTTGTTCGATTTCTTCTGTCTTGTGTATAAATAATCCGTCTGGTAATCTTTTGAGTCATGTTTTTTAGTTTGCTTTAGTTTGATCTTTTTTCTTGTTTTCAATAAAGGGGACAAACCTGCGGTTGAATGGGAACATCAGAATTTTTGGGAGTGATAAACAATTTAGTGATCAGACTGTTGGTTGTTGTTTATATTAAAGATTTTCTTCTAGTTTAGTCGTTTTCTCGAATAATTCTGTGTGCATTGAAGTCCTGCTTAATCCCTGTGTAATAAACCGGATTCGGAGAGTCTGGAATACTATGTTGGGGGCTCCATCCACGTCACACTTAAAGTGTCCTAAGGAGTGGTAGCCGAGGACCCATGGAAAGGAGCGAGGTGAGCAGTATATTAAATATAAATGATCCCATGCCAAGAAACGAATGCCAATAGGAAAATAAAGAGTCAAAAAACTCCTAGAAAAGCATCATAAATCAAAGCAGGTGCTGAATCATGAGTAGTAAGTTGCCTAAAGATCCTCTCCGTCCGTGAGCTGAAACTTAAAGTATACCACTCACACAAAAGGACACTATGGGATAGAGGATCCTGAAATAAAATTCAGTAAGACAAGGAATTCAGGAGGACTAATAAGAAAAGGGACAAAAGTCCAAAAGTACAAAAAGTACTAAAATGGCATGGGAACGAGGAACACACGAATATTTCTGTTTACCATGTGCTACAATCCTGTGGTGTCCAAGCTGTCAGCCACCTGAAGACAAAGGTAATAATGAAACTCATCTTCTGGCCTCGACAGAGTTATCTCGACTTGAAAATCTCGGTTTCCACTTTCCCAAATTGGACTATTATCAATGATTTAAGGTACACACTGCCGGCATTCGAGAAATCCAGATAGCTGGAAGAATTCGAAAGGATGCATTTGTTGTTAGATAGTCTGTCACTCAAATATTAATTGCCCAGAGATCTAGGTTCACCAGGTAATCGCCAGTTGTTGCTGCTGCAACTTCTCTCCCTAAATCTCTTAAATTTTGGGCCCCTCCTCATAACTGAATATCGCTTCAGGTTGTTTCATCCTTGATGTTTCTTCGGTCATGCTTTAAGTCTGGATATTTTGAACAATTTACATACAGCCTGCTCCCAGAATTTGTTTGTGCTTGAATTTTTGCAGTGGGTCGCATAGTTGGGTTGAGTCTTGCCAGTTGTCTTTGATAGGCCGTCATTTTGAAAATGAAATGGTCCTTGACTGTTGTTTATTTTTAAAGGCTTTCGAACACTTAAGTTTTCTATCAAATCGGCTGCTTTTGTTCTTTTTCCCTCCGTCGTTGTGGATCCCAAAATGGTTTAGCGTCCGAAGTCCAAATCGCTCCGATGTCCGATTCGTATTTGTCTTAAATCGCTTGCCCGTAGCTTTTACCCTTCCGCCGTTGTGGCTGGGAAAGCTATTGAGATTCCGATTCGAATGTCTTCCGATGTCCGATTAAGCCCTCTCCCACCCACGTTTCGCATCATTTTAGCGCTTTCCTTTCTACCATTACGGCTGGGAAGTCCATTTGGCGTCCAACGTCAAAGTCACCCGATCTCCGATGGAGTTTTCCCGCCCACAGCTTTGAATCAGGCCTCTTAGTCTTCTTTTTCTTCCCGCCGTTGCGGATGAGCCAAGCCTTTGACTTTCGATGTCAGTATCCTTCCGACTCCCGCCATGGTGCACCATGCCATTGGTTTTTGTGGAGAAGTCGTTTCAGTTTGTATAATCCACTACTTTGTTTCATAGCACAGTCCCAAATGGATAATACGCGTGGGTTAATTGCAGGTGTGCGTAAGGAGCTGATGCGTGAAGACATAGAAGACAAGTATAGAAAAATCGAAACGACACCGACCAGATCACTGAAAGGGCCCTCGAAGCGGAAGACAAAGTCAATAACGCTAAAGTCACAAACTTGACTGCTGGTCCGTTACTAAAAGAATCATGAGTGCATACAGACAACTGAGAAAATTACGAAACGCTGGGGAGACCGAAAGGTCATGCATGGGGGAAACCCAAATGATTTACTGTTTGTTTAAATACTGGAAAGGGGGAAGTTACAAGGGATTTTTCCCCTGGGAAAAATTTGTAAACCATTTTTGCTTGTAAGAGGAACTACTTCGTTTTACAATCAGAGACTGCAACTTTTGCCTGCTGGAGAGAGCGAAATGTGGAATGTATCAATGCGACTAAATGGATAATGTTGAAGAGGAACTATTTCATTTTCAGCTGTGTTTCATTTACTCTGAGAGTATTTAACTTCCTGAACCTATGTTCTTGTTGAATGTTCTTCAGTATCTTTTGGGATGTTTTCCACTGTGAGTAATAAATGTTGTTCATAAAATAATCGACTATCTGGTTGTTTAAATATCTGTAATTGTTCATGTGTCTTGAAAGAAGTGTCATCTAACTGTAACTCTTCATAATGCATGTACACAATGTATTACTCACTTATAAATGATAATCCTGCTCCCTATGGATAGTTTAGGTAGTTAGTTTATTTTCTTGTGGTCTGTGATTTAGATGCTAGTGAGTCTAAGACGAGAGGTAAGAACCCGCGCATCACATTGTGACTGCTCCTTGCATCTTATTTCCCTGCATGGTTAATTAGGCACTTGCATATCATACATTAAGTCAAAAATACCAAAAAATACACGGTGGACCGGGCCGCAACCGGTAAAACCTTGTTTTGTTACTTTGACCTACGGTAGCCGGATCACAAACCGGACGGATTCCCTATACCAAACAGTCAACGGGCTAGTTGGGAACGTTGATTGGGGAGAATCCCTTACTGTTGTCGCCTGCAAATTTCAGGGCCCCAACATAACATTACACATAGAAACATTCTTGGCCACACGTGTATAATCACACATAAAATACTGAACCATGAAGATCTCAAGAGCCTTGATATGAAATATTTTTTATATCATGAAAGTTATAATGCAAAAATAAAAGGCCTATCTATGGCCTTTCAATGTACATGTATCAAAAACATATTTGATGTACATGTGCAATAAAAGTACATATGTCCTGAACCGCACCCCTATACTCTAACTCTGGATTGTACATAAAAATATATATTTGTCCTTGAATAACACATCAAAAATATAACTTTCTCTTGTTTTTCCCGGACCCTTATGCTTTCCATATTTGTCTATGACCACTGTGCATCTCTGGCGACTGCAAATCAATGACAATATTTCTTGATCAGGTAACAGAACTAGTACTATCCAGCAATAACAAAATTTGAAAATTTAAAATATGACTCAATTGTAAATAAAAACAAAGACTCACTGCATCCGTCAGGGGTATAGGTTCCTCTGGTGTCCTTCTCCTTACAGAGAGACTCTCTGCAATACTTCTCTGCGAATAAAAAAAAATATGTCAATTATCTCAAGAATTATCAACATGTACATGAATGAGAAAGTACTAATCAATTATGTAAAAAATGAACATCTCACCGAAAAAACCATTTCTAGGGGATTACAGTGGGACTCTTCAGTATTAAGAGGAGCCGTAGCTTGAACATCAACCTCAGTTGTGTGCACTAATAGACCAGGGTGTGGCTACATTCACCAAATGATTAAATAGTTAGACATCGTGCATGTCCATAAACAATACAAATGAAATGTACAATTACAAATATTCAAGTAGATGTACCTCAATGTGACTTATCCCTATTGTAGATGCAACATTGATCGCGACATCAACAATCCCACTAAGGTTTGGCACAGATGACTTTACATCCTCATGTTGTAAACATGCAAAAATAACATTAAGAAAAACCACTTGTGAAGTGAATTCATAGCTAACCAACAACTGCCATTGGAAGTGTGTACATTACCATGGGATGAGTAGGTTGATCCTCATGCACACCCGCTATGTTCAAGGAAGAGGGTCGTTTGGTGTAAACAACCCCCTTATCTATGTTTGGACTACAGGGAGATCCAAACCAAAGAGGCGGTGTAGGGATCTACGATGATGTCTGCAGTCATAAAGTGTTACCATAGTTAGACATGGATTTGAATGGATGGAATAATACGTACTGAAAAACTAACATGTTGTAATATACTTACCCCTGCTTGGGACATATCTCCTCCATGGGAGTGACCACTTACATCAATTTATTGCCCCTCTTCAAATGCTAATAGCATCTGCAAGTTTAAAAATTATAAATATCAGCGATCTATAAAGGAGTGTACAGTAAGAAATTTAAATAATTCAAACAAGATTCACTCATAACCCATGTACTTACATTCCTCAAGTAATCGTAAATTCCACCTTGGACTACGTCTTTGATATCAACGTCTCCAGCATCACGTTCTAAGTGGGGTTCCTGCAACTTCAAAAATTGAAAATATTAGACAATTTAATAAATTAATCAAGAATAACACATGCATTAACAAAATTATATGTAATAACAAAATGACAAGTGTTTAAATATTACCTCAATGGTGGTTGTTTGGGCCTCGGGTACAACTACACTGGGTGCAGTATCACCTCCTGAGAGGCATCAATCTCCTGCAAGAGTAAATAGTGAATATATTACGAATCTTTTAATATGTTACATATAGTATGGAAAAATTAAAAATTGAACAATAACATAGTTTTAAAACAATATCCTTACCTAACCACCAGTCATAGTATTGGTACCATGTCTTGGTCCAGGACCATAATAGGGTCCCCCACACGATGTGCAAATGTGTGGCTCCCTCTGAGGCACATGGGATGTCGGTCTATCCGCACCAATATATGTCTCTCCACCACCAGAAGTTGGTGGTTGTACACCAGAAGAGGAAGAGGGCACTCTCTGGTCAATAGTGGTCATGTGTCGAGAGACCATCTCAGCTAGAGTAAAAAATGCCTCTTGTGTCTGGGAAACCATGTCATGTACAAGAGGGATGTCTGCCCTCAGTAGCTGGGCATGGGGTGCAGGTATCTGTGGATTGGCATCTCTATTCCTAGCATTGGGTCGATGTTGGGGCATCCCCCTACCAACTCCTTGGAAGCCCAACATGTCAAAATAGTTGACATGTTTCCCCATCACAAACTCTGCATACAATTTTTGAAGGAAGTACATCGGTACTTCCCTATTGTTATGGGGGGAATGTCAAAAACCATGTACCACCTATCCATCCAATTGTCTCTGATGGGTGGAAAGGTGTACCACTCAATATAAATATGTGGCATGTTGATCTCTGGAATGTCGTCCATCCTAGGAAGTCTAAACAATGAATAGATGTGTTGTTTTGTTATTTTGAGCTTTTTTACCTTGTTGTAACTTAACCCATCAGCATATTGTTGTCTTTTCCTCTCCCTGTAAGATGCGATGCTATACAAAGCATCATTCGATCTTGCGATCGTATCAACAATAGACAACAAACAATATGACAAGGAGCGGCGAAGCTCATCTCCACTCGTCCAAGTAGAACCAATCCCTCTCAAATGGGAAATAAACCTCAGTATCTCTGCATTGTTATCCATAGTAGCCACTACAATCATAAATACAAATAAAATATCATTAGAAATATAAACACATGATATAATCACATATCTAAGAACTGAAAACTGTATAACTAATGTACGACAAATAACAACATATAAAATAAATCTATCATGTAAATTTAAAAATTGATCTTGAATTTTACAGTAAAGAATACACATTTAACATTTTTTCATTTCATACTATATGTCCTAAATTCAAGTATTAATTCCAATTTTTAATTATGCATGTGTACATAAAGTGTCTCGAGTGCATATGTTGATTGCGAAGCTCCTCTAGCTTATTTTAAGGCTTGGCTTATGAAGTTTCGTCGAAATTGTGAGGTGTTGACTATTGCCTTTGCAGGACCAACTCCCATATTGTGGGTAGAGGCAACAACTAGACCCTAGAATAGGCGGCATAATGTGTTGTTCATGAATAAAATACCAGTATAGGCAACGATTTTGTTAGATATGTAATTATTTGTTGTAGTGTGATGTTTTTTGGACTCCAAAGTCTATTTAGCAGATCTTTATGGATTTTATGGTTGCAAGGGTTCCACTGGTTTATATCATGTATGATAGTATGTGATTGGCATGTTTAATCAAATACATCAACCTACCTATGTATCTTCACGTTCATAGAGTCTATTGTTGAACTTTGTTGTCTTGACCTTAACAAAAAGGTACCCTTCGTTCAAGAAGAAATATTTGTTAAAAGCATGGGAAGCTTCTATATCTTATTTTAACACTTGGATTGGGAAGTTTCATCAAAACTATAAGGTTCTTATTGACGTTCTTGGAAGAGCAACTTCGATATTTCGGATAGAGGCAAGGGACTTACCATGTTTGTTTATGTATTTTAGGGGAATATATGAATTCTACTTGATTTTTTTTTAGTTGAATGCAAGCTTGCAACATAATTGACAAAATTTGCATATTTGTTAATTTTGGTTTGGATTCACAATAGTGAAGTTCATTTGTTTTTTATGAGTTAATTGGGGTTTTGGTTTACATTGGGCATGTAAATTACTTATGCAAACTTGCAATGTGCTTGACAAACTTTGCATATTTGTGGATTTTGGTATGGATTCACAAGGATCCTTGTGAATATGCATATGGAAATAGTGAAATTCATTTATTTTTTTAGTTAATTGGGGTTTTGGTTTCCATTGAGCATGGGAATTTTGGGTATGAATTTTGGTAAATAATCAAAATTATTTAATTTTTATGATTAAATTGGGGAATTGGTTTCAATTGGCCAATTACATTGGGGTTCTTATTTCCATTGGCCAATTCCATTGGGGTTTTTGTTTCCATTGGCCATAATTTAATTTATTTTAGTTTAAATTTTCAATTTAGGGAAAATAAATTGATGAACAAAGAGAAAAAAACATGAAAAGAAATGAGGAAAATACCTCACAAATAGGAGGTTTATCCAAAGGTGGAGATGGATGGCTTTGGTACACCTAAAAACATGTTACCCCAGTCGATATTTGCTCCAAAGAAGTCCAATAGCCATGCGATGTGGCGAAAAAGATGCACCCGGCCTATTTAAAAAAAGAAACAGGCTTTCCAAAACCTGTGCACGATTTTGTTCACTAAAACGGAGGTGTGATTTTCTTGAATAAAACGGAGGGGTGATTTGCTTAAATAAAATGGAGGTGTGATTTAGTTTACTATCCTAATTGGCATGCCTGTTGGAAGCCTTGGGACTAGGCTTGGTAGGTTCGGGATTGCTTGGGATGATTTCTTTTTTTGGATCAAGAGTGATTGACTTCACTCCACCATTGCATCTAAAAGGTCCCTCAACTTCTTGCACACACCCAGGGGAAACCCTCACTCTACTTTAAAAGGAAAAATGCATGATGGGTTGGATAAGGATTACAATTAGCAACATTAGGATGATTATATTCGTTCACCTAATGTGCCGCAGAGTGGTGAACAAAGAAACCACAATTATATTGTAACCATAGTTGTTTTGTATTAAATTGTCGATTGTGAAATTGTTCATTATTATGTAATGTTGTTTGCATTTAATGTTTTATGTAGCCTTAAACAACAATGATCGGAGTGCAACCTTTTTTTTTCTATAGCAAAAAATCATAAAATATATTTATGTAGTACAGATGGAACAAGACTATCCATTGTCACAAAAACAGAGTGCACGATTTTGTTCACTAAAACGGAGGCGTGATTTTCTTGAATAAAACGGAGGCGTGATTTGCTTAAATAAAATGGAGGCGCGATTTAGTTTACTATCCTAATTGGCATGCCTGTTGGAAGCCTTGGGACTAGGCTTGGCAAGTTCGGGATTGCTTGGGCTGATTTATTTTTTTGGATCAAGAGTGATTGACTTCACTCCACCATTGCATCTAAAAGGTCCCTCAACTTCTTGCACACACCCAGGGGAAACCCTCACTCTACTTTAAAAGGAAAAATGCATGATGGGTTGGATAAGGATTACAATGAGCAACGTTAGGACGATTATATTCATTCACCTAATGTGCCGCAGAGTGGTGAACAAAGAAACCACGATTATATTGTAACCATAGTTGTTTTGTATTAAATTGTCGATTGTGAAATTGTTCATTATTATGTAATGTTGTTTGCATTTAAATTTTTATGTAGCCTTAAACAACAATGATCGGAGTGCAACCTTTTTTTTTCTATAGAAAAAAATCGTAAAATATATTTATGTAGTATAGATGGAACAAGACTGTCCATTGTCACAAAAAGAAACTCCAAATGAGTCCTAGAATCAACTAGTTACATCAGTTCATTGTATTTTCTATACAAGGTAGAAAATCGAAATCATAATTCACAGCAAAATATATCATAATAATCAAAAGATCATTAAATTTGATATTTGCATAGAGAGTTCATAAAACTGAAAACAAAGTTCAGTGCATAAAATAGTCCAAAACGGTCTTCACAACGACCTATAAAAGGATAAAAAATAAAATCCAAAAATACTGAATCCTTCATATCCAAAACTCCAGCTCATAGCCAGAACCATCACAAGTAGCTATAACGCCATCTTTAAAGAGAACTGAATCCATTAGAAACAGAGCTTCATCAAAACTTTAAAAAGTTGATAACTTTTAGTGCATTCCGTAGCTCGATACTCTTTAATTAACCAGTACCCATTCATAACCAAAACTCCAACTTTTGCAAGTGCATCTGCCTTAAAATTCCTTTCTCGATATATATGCTTTAGGTCCACAAGGTCAAAAAAATCTGATAGTCTATGAATTTCATTAAGGACCGTAAGAGCTCTAGATTCAATTATTGAAACTTACCATTAGCCCAATTAATGACAAATTGAGAATCACCAAAAATCTGAAACTTTGAAATATGTTTCTCCCTAGCCAATTAAAATAGAAGCTTTAAAGCACAAATTTCTGCAAGATTATTAGTGCCCAACCCTAAAACAACATTAAAAGAAAAGTAATGCTCATAAGAAATATACAGCATACCTCTAGCTCCACAAATTTTTGGTTCCCCGACAGCAAAGCCATCAAAATACCCCCAAGGGTATGATTTCAACAACTACTGATCTGATCTTCACCTCTTAATTGTTCTGAGAAAAGGAATTCATCAGACCCAAACTGAAAAGAGAGACCTGAGAAGGTAATAGTGTGATGTCCTCAAAATAGCTTTGATTTCTGGCTTTTCAGATGAACCACAGTACAATAATGGGTAAAGACATAATATTCTTGATCTCCACATTAAGGCACCATTTTTTTATGCAGTTTATAACAGAATCCCCATTCCAAAGGTTCCTAATTCTTAATTTTTCCTCAATATTCAGCCAAACACTCTGAATGAAAGGACAAGTTAGGCCAAGATGAAAATCGGTTTCATCCTCCAGTTTGCACAAAGGACATCTTCCTGGACCTTCCCTACCTTTCTTCACAATAACATCCCATGTAAGTGCTTTATTAGAAAATAAAAACCATCAAAATATTTTTGCCTTTGTTGGGCATTTAAGTTTCCATAAAACTTTCCACCACCAGAAGTATTCCAACTCAGTTCTATTCAGTAAGTGCACATATCCCTCCTTTGGGGAATATATTCCGGATTTAGATAAATTCTAGACCAACTTATCCTTCTCATTTGATAATCTTACATGTCTTGTTTTAAGTATAGACAAATAACCATTCCATGCAGAAACATCCTTGATGTCAATTAAGCGAAAATGATCAGTAGGAAACCAAGCCTGTTCCATCACAGGCAAGACAGGAATCCCAATATCTTTAAGAGAAAAAACACCAACAGAATGTAATTTCTCAACCAAATTCAGAGATAAGAGGTGTCTCCATTTGCACCCCACCCACAGATCCAGACCAAGATGAACCTCAGTCCCATTCCCAACTTGCCACACAAGATTATTTCCTATAATGTAAAAGGACCATAAGACAACTTTCCAACAAATGGACATGCTTCTTTTCTTCTTAACAGAAGATCTGATCCACTCCAATAAGGACAAAGGATACACATATTTTTGGACAACAATATGAACCCACAAGCCGGCTCCTTGAATAACATTCCACACACTCTTAGCCACAAGAAATTTAGCAAACACATCTGGTATCTTCATCCCCCACCCCCCCATAAACTTAGGACTAGCCAATGACTTCCAAGAAGTCCACGGACACCAGATGACTCCTTATTACCAGACCATAAAAATTTAAAACATAGCTTCCTGATCTTATCTATGATTCCCACTGGGATCAAAAAATGCATCCAAAAAACTGGAATAGCCTCAAGTACAGCTTTGACCAGAGTAAGATTACCTCCCTTAGAGAGCCACCTGAAACTCCATTTTTTTATCCTTTTTTCCACTTTTGCGATCAGCCAGTCCCTGTCCTTCAGAAGATGACTGCAAGGTTTGAAATGGAAGCCCAAATACTTCATGCCAATCTCAATTTTGTTCATAGAAAAAGCAAATATATTATGTAAAGTAATAACCTCAGACTCATCCAAATTTGAAACAAATAAAGAAAATTTATCTTCATTAATCTTCATACCAAAAGCCTTGCAAATGATCAATAAAACTTCAAATAACAAAGATAAGGATTGCTTAGTTCCATCAGTTACCATAACAATGTCATCCATGAAAAGAACATGAGTTAGAGTAACCTCATTACCAAATGATATACCATGATAAAGCCCATTATCAATGACATTCTGAAGAGCCCTACTTAAACCTTCAACAACAACAAGGAAAAGTAAAGGTGCAAGTGGGCACCCTTACCTAAGCCCTCTACGAGCTTCAAAAAAAGGAGAAGCTGCACCATTTATCAATAAGGCAAAAGAAACAGAGGAGAGACTGCTCATAACCCAAGATATAAAAGATCCAGCAAAACCCATTTTAGATAAAACCACTAACAAGTAGGTCCAACTCACCCGATCATAGGCTTTTGACAAATAAATTTTTAAAAGCACTGACTTCAAAGCTTTACTATGAATGGAATGCAATATCTCCTGAAGAACCCCAACATCATCATGGATCTGTCTACCTGGCAGAAAGCCAAACTGCTCACCAAAGATGTAATGACCCAGCACCTTTTTGATACGGATGGAAATGATTTTACCAATAACCTTGTATATGTAATTACACAAAGAAATGGGTCTGAACTCTTCAAAAGAGTTTGGATGATCAACCTTTGGAATTAGTGCAATAAAAGTAGTATTAAAAACTGCTGTAATTTTACCAGATTTCTGAGAATCTATCACAACCCTAAGAAGATCCTCCCCCAAAATATAAAAAAGAGACCTATAAACCTCAACAGGTATCCCATCCGGACCAGGACTCTTGTCATTCTTAATCATGTCAAGAAGGATTTTAATTCCTGCATAGTAATAACCTTCATAAGTTCTTCATTATCATCCTTAGATATGGATGTTGGAAAAAAACCAGCACTCATCACAACTTCAGGGAGATAAAGATTCTCTTCTTCCTGAAACAAGGATTCAAAGTGTTGAGTCCCTGCCTTTGCAATAGAATCAAAACCTTCAACTAGATTTCCCTCATCATCTGCAATTTTTCAAATTGTATTAACAATTTTCCTATAATTGGAAAATTTATGAAAAAAAGGTGTATTATCATCACCACATAATAACCATAGAGCCCTACTTTTTTGTCTAGCCTCCTGTTCTCGCTCACTTAAAAAATTTATCTTCTTTGATTCCAAATTGGTCATCAAGACTTTGTCCACCTCAGTTAAAAAACCAAAACCCTGACTATTAAAGGAAGCAACCAATAAAGCCTCTATATCAACAAGATCCTTATTATCTTGCACTTTTTTCTTGATTGACCATGAAATGGATACCTCTTTGATAGTCTTAATATTTGCAGCAAATTGATTTGCAGAAAACAAACCAGATGAGACATCAAAAGCTTTCCAGGATGCTTTTAGTAAAGTAACCAAATCACCATTCTCCAACCAATTAGCATTGAACTTAAAAGGACTACGAGGTCTGGTATCATTATTAGCCACTTGTAAGAAAATAGGTTGATGATCTGAAATCCCTCCACAGCCCGCCCATTGCCTGAAATGAAAGTCGTAATCCATAAGATCAGTTGAAATCAACAACTAATCCAATCTCTTACAAATATTCTCATTTCCAATTCTACGTTTAAACCAAGTAGGAATAATAACAGCAGGAGCAATGCCCACCAGCCCTAATCCATCTAGCTGTCTATAAAAGAAATCAGATAGTGGATCAACTCTGGCTTTTACCCCCCAAATTTCAGAAAAACCAATAGAGAAATTCAAGTCTCCACCAAAGATCAATGTAGAACTTTTCAAGAAATCTAAAGATACCAAGTTGGAACAAAAAACTTCCCTATCCACATAAGGTCCATACAGATTTAGAAAACAGAAATTCATCTTGAGCTCAATAGAGAAAAGAGAAACACATAACCCTGAATAGCAAGCCCAAGCATTCAACAAATGAAAATGTCGATACCTCCAACCCAACAATAATCCCCCAGATCTACCTTTAGCATCAACAGATACAAAATTCCAATCCTTAAGCATAAGTTCTAAATCATTCACCAATAAAGACCCATCACACATAGTTTCTTGTACAAAGATAACATCTAAAAACTGATCTTCAATCAACCTACGAATTGCTAGTTTTTTGGGTGTACTAGCCAACCCTCTGCAATTTAGGGTCATAACAATCATGAGGGAAACCCTGAAGAGGCATACTCTGTTCTAAGTACCTCATTAATAGCCACATTCTTAGACACGACCAGAGATGACCCAATGGCCAGAGTTAAAGGGTGAATTCCACCAGGGTCTAGATCAAGTTCATGCTTAAACCTAAAATCCTTAAAACCCTTTGAACATGATCTAAGAAAATAACCCTTCTTAACAGGAGAATTTTTTTAAGGAGTAACAAACCCTAAACCCCCAAGAGAAGAAACTGAAGCATTGATACAAGAACTAGGATTACTCATACAGGCACCCCCATAATTGACCAAATCAATAGAACCCTCAGGGAAAGATAAAGAAGTAATATGAAGAGGTTTAAGAGAAGCTAACTTATCAGACATGATATCAACCTCTTGACCCGACTATTTAATATCCAGCATCTCATCAAAGTTAATAGATTCGAGTCCCCCAATTGCTTCCCATCAATCTTGACCCACCAAACCAATTTTAGCTTAGGAACAAAGACATGTTTTTTATTTTTAAAAGACAAAGAACAGTCTGAAAACAAATGCCCATATGCATGACATTTGTTACAGTGAAATGGAATCCCCACATAATCTAAAGGCTGACAGAATTCAGTAACCCCCCTCTTAATCAAAATATTAGCTGTAAGTCCAAGCCACAAATCCAAAAGAACTAACACCTTGCCCATACAACAAACACCCATCTCAAGGAAAGATAAGTCGGTTTCCAAATGCGACCCCAATGTATTGTCGACCAACCTAAAAAAATTAGCAGACCAAAGTTCAAAGGGAAGATTGGGAATCTTAACCCAAATAGGCATAAGATCATACCTTTTGCTCCTAGGATCAAACATCGGCATCCAACGTTTGAGAAGCAAACCAGCATGCTCCCATCTCCAATTGCCCGCAATAACCACAGCCACATCAGCTTCAAAATCAAATTTGAAGGCAATCCACCCCCTTGGAAGTAAAAACTTTTCAAGGCACATATTTATATGATTCAACTAGGTCGCAGCTACCCAGGATTTAACACCAGCGAAATTAAATTTTCGACCACTAAACCTTCCCACCAGCGTCAAAGCATGCATTAGGACAATGTCATTTAAGCCAACATCTTCGCCAATAGTCAACAGAACAGGCTTTTCTAGCTTCCTAATGGCATGGTTCGGTCTCTTCAAGGCCACATCAACAGTATCCAAAACCAGATGCTTCTTATGGTCAGAAGAAAGGTCCCCAACTGGAACAGAGCCAAGCTCCACATCTAAAAAGGATGATTTCGGAAACCCCAAGACAATACCCTCAATGGACGCAGAAGGCTTGTCAACATCGCAAGGCCCTGGAAACTTCTCTAAAACACTTTCACCCACTAAATCTTCAACAGAAGCCGAAATCACAGGATCAAAGAAAAACCCATCCACTGTCGCACTCTTAACACAACCCTTGACAACTAACCATCTGGTTGGCTCCGCATTAGACCGCTCAGCAAAAGGAGAACCCAGGATAGGTTTAGTCACAGATCTTCCCATTGCCACATGCTCAAAACCATAGAAAGAAGAAACTAAATCGTTAGAAACCCTACCCAGATCATGCCGAAAGACCTTATTCCCCTCCACACCACCAAGCTTAAGACAACCCTCATCAGTAATCCTTCTGATCATACCCACATCCAACCACTCAGGAAGAGGAATGCCCATGGTTGGTTTCGAGCCAATTCTCCCCACCGCCTCATGCACAAAACCACAAAAAGAATGACCCTGAACCAAAGAAACCCTACCCAATTCATCCCGATGCACCTTAAATGCATCTCCTGTATTCGGTGGTGTACATGCAAGTGCCTTTAAGTCTCAAAAGGACAGGGATCCCCATGGCATCAACACCAAGCACACAATATCCAAAAAATTTAATGTGGCTGAAACTGACATCCACCGTAAACAAAAAACGTCCAGCCAAGGTTAAACCTAAACCAGAACAGTAAACACAAAATTAGCGTTATGTACCCTAAAGGTACGTTCTGTTAGAAACAAAACGCCAGCGCTCCCATTGAATGGTACTTGTCTAATCCAATCCTCTTTCATAACTATAGTAATCATAACAACCTCTTTCTTTCTCAGTTACATAAGTTTTTGATTCTTGATTATACGTGATTCACAGTTTGACTGGTAATTTTTTCTTTTCCTTTTCTTCTACTTTGGTGTCATCCACAAACATGGCATTCTTCCATCAAATATTTTCTCAAACCTTTTTTAATGGAGCACAACCCTATGGCAATATATCTCTCAAGGTATATGTAACCATCAAGTGTATGTTTAATTAGAGTAGCATAATTCGAGTATGAATATTGATACGAATATAATTCATTACCAAAAAAAAAAGTAAAAAAAACTCTACCAAAAGTTTAAAGAAGTAGACTTTTATGATGATGATGATGATGATGGTTAACATCACTGAGACCAAGTTTGGTTTATCAGACCTTAAGAAGGAAAATACTTGGTTTACTTTAAAAATATTTTTTATGTGCTTAAAAAACTTGCCAAGAAGCTTTCCAAGATCATTATAGTTTTGGAAAGTTAAGAGGTTATAACTTGGTTTGTATTGTAACAAATACTATGAAACTCAAATCTAATGTGGGTGTAAGCAAGGCACTCTAAGAGAAAGTGATTTTCATCCTCAACACTCATAGACTCACACAAATGGCAAACCCTTTCCGTCCATGGAGTTTTAGGAATAAGCCAACATCGCGTTTAGATATGGGGTTCATGAGAGTTCGTTCCAATCTTGGTTATATTAATTTTCTTCCATGTGCTAGTTACTACCAGTATTTTTCAATCTCTATATAAAATTAAACATATATAACTTGAACTGCAGGCAGGGATTTTGAACCGCAGGCAGCGAATTTGAACCGCAGCAAAGATTGCACCGCAACGAAGATTGAAACTGCATAGAGGATTGCAAAAACGCAGTGAATATTGAATTGATGATTAAAGAGTTTAGTTAATAGTGCTTTATGCACCGCAGCGAAGATTGCACCGAAGCAAATTTGAACCGCATGAAGAGAATTTGAACCGCAGCAAAGATCACACTACAACGATGATTGAAACTGCGTAGAGGATTGCAAAACGCACAACGAATTTAAACCGCAGCGAATATTTTGAACCGCAGGGCCACAATAAATATTTCGAGGCACTCTTAAGGCCGCATATATATAGTCTTAAGGAATCAAATTTGAACTGCAACGAAGTTTGAACCACAACGAAGATTTTTTATCCTACGGCATTGAATTTGAACTGCAACGAATATTTTGAACCGTAGGGCCGCAGCGAAGGTTTTATTATTATCCAAAACACATGGGCAAGGGAATTTGACAATAGTTGTGGGGTTGAGTGACACTAGTTGTGGCGTCGAGTCTTGATGGGTCGGAGTGTGTCATTATGATATAATTTGAACCGAAGGGCTGCATTTTTGAACCGCATGAAGGTTTGTTTGCCTACGAGATTGATCTCTCTCTGCTGCGATCTGTCCCCAGTGTGGTTGCGACCTTCCTCTGTTGTGATTTGTCCTCGTGTGCTTGCGATCTCCCCGCATGATATCGAATTCACGAGGGTTTACAGTTATATCAGGTGCACACATTCCTTATTTTTTTCTTTCTCTAATACATAGGCTACTACTCATATATTTCTTTCTTTTCACAAATATGAATAATTCACCACATCTACCAAAGATTTTCAAAGGTATACCTAGCACAATTATTCTACAAAGCTTGTATGAATATATAGTCTTTAGAGAAATGTAGAGAAGAATGAATATATAGTCTTTAGAGAAATGTAGAGAAGAAAGAGAAGCTAAGCTACAAACAGAGTAGAAGCCAAGCTGGAAAATAAATTTACATCTCTTGAAGACAAGATCCAAAAACAAATAGAAAATGAAATAAAACAATTGGAAAATAAAATGGAGACAATGGAGATCAGATTATAGTTAATAGAAAAACAAAGCCAAGATACGAACCAAACATCCTGACAAGGAGATGTTGGTACTTTAGAAAGTCTTAAAATGAAGGACATGATTAAAGAACTAGAAGAAAATTTTAACAACAATCTCACCCTAAACAATAAACCCATTAAAGAGGAAATGAAAAAAATGATAGAATTAGACCATGAGCATAACAAAAGGGCCTTGAACCTTATAATATTCAGTTTGAAAGAGGAGGTAGATGAGGATACTTTAACCACAGTACAGACAGAATTACATAATAGATTACAAATTGAAACGACATGTCTTACAAAAGCAACAAGGTTGGGGAAATTAACTGAAAATAAAGGAAGGTTGATCTGGATAAATGTGACCTCTAGTGACCATAAGTAGGACATACTTAGTAAAACCTCAAGTCTAAAAGGAACATGAATATTTATAAATGAAGATCTCATTCTAGAAGATCAAGCAGAATTAAGAAAGGAGGTTCAAAAGGTAAAAGAAGCTATGAAGGAAGGAAAATGACAATAATCAGAAATAGAAAAGTCGTTATTCGAGAGACAAACCAAAAAGATCACAATAAATAGCAGTTCAGCATGCTCTGGATCCTTTCTTGGAACTATCGGGGCTTTCCATGGAACAAAGGCCCCAAGCTAAGTTGGATCTTCAATGAAGTTGATATTATATTTTTAGCTGAAACTTGGGAGCACAAAGAATATAAAGTCCCTAACATAGATGGATTTGTACAATGGTCAATTTGGAATCGTAGAGCCATTGGAGGTATAGCTTGCTACATTAGGAAAAACATCTCCCCCCATGCTAGGATTTATAAAAAAGACCCTTAAAACCAATATATTTGGATAGAGATTACTAACATTAATCATAAAAAAACCTACATAGTAACATGCTATTTTTCCCCTATTAATTCTAACTTCTATAAGAAAAGCAATTTAGATAAAAATTGTCCTTACAATGGGTTAGAGAATGATATTTCTATCCTAAGGAATGAAGTAATATCCTCTTAATAGGTGACTTTATTTCTCGAACTTCAAGCAACCAATGTATCCTTCTAATCAATTATTCCAACCCTAACTCTCTTTGGTTAGACGAAGACCTTACTCTAGTTAGCAGGTACAAAAGAAGCTCTGAAGATATAGGGGAAAATTTGTTTGGGTCTGAGCTAGTCAAAATCTGTAGTGCTCAAGATCTCATAATTTGCAATGGTCTAAAAAAGTGGCCCAATTCTAGCCAGACGACCTGTATCCATGGGCTGGGTAGCAGTGTGGTAGACTATGTTATTTTCTATATCCCTTTATACAACGAAATAATAAATTTTGACATCTTAAACGGCCACGAGCCTGAATCAGATCATAGACCTTTAGTTATAACTCTCAATTTTGTCATGCAGATATCCCATAGAAAATAAACCTTATAGCCAAAAGAACTTGATCTTTGACAGAAATAAACATGATCTTCTTCTAAATGAATTAAAAAATAATTTGCTTCCTTTATCAACTATAGACAACATAGAAGACCTCTATCATAATTTTACTAGAACCCTCTCATATTTTATTAACAAGTTCTCAATTGAAGTTTCGAGTAATAAAAGGAATAGCAAAACTAACCCTTAGTATGATAAAGATTGTAAAAGGGCGAGGAGATAAATTAAGGAAGCTCTTGATGAGTCTCTTAAAATTGACAAGATAAAAATATACAAAGTCCTAACTAAAAGGGAAAAATGCAATATATCCATAAAAGACAAGAAAATCTCTTACACCTCTCTAAGGTGACTCCTAAGAAATTCTGGAGGTAGATTCTAACTAGAAAAACTAAAGATAATAATAAAATTTCTTTACATGACTAGAACTCTTATCTTAAAAAAATTTATGAATCCTCAAATGTTATAGATAACTTTGAAACCCTGCTCACAACGGAAGAAGGCTTCTCATTAGAAGACATGGATTTTGGGGTCAAGCGTCTGGAAAATGGAAAAGCTAAGGAAATTGAAAGTTACCAGGCATAAATCTTAAAAAGTGGAGGTCCCATCCTCATCCCTGACATCCACAGGATTTTTAATCAAGCATTCAAGCAAGGGTTCCCTAAACCTTGGAATCAGGGCCTCATTATCCCTATTTTTAAAAGTGGGGATACAAATAACCCCTTTAATTATCGGACAATTGTGATTAGCCCTCTCTTAGCCAAGTTATATGGTATTATTTTAGAAATTAAGATCAACATATGCCTTGAAAGTGAAGGTAAGCGGGCTAAAGGCCAAGCGGAGTTTAGAAGACAACACTCAACAACGGACCACCTCGTTACACTTAGGATCATTATGGAGGAATGTCGTAATGATAAATCCAATCTCTTTTGTTTCTTTGTGGACTTTAGAAAGGCTTTTGATACAGTACCTAGAAATAACCTATGGAATAGATTAGGAGAGCTAAAGGTTCCTTTTGAGTTGAGAGTTGTCACAATAAGGTTATATGAAAATGTAATTGCCAAGTTTAAGAGCAACGAGGGGTGGTAAAAAGATATTAAGTGTAATATCGGAGTTAAACAAGGTTGCCCCCTCTCCCCTACCCTATTTGGCATTTACATCAATAAGCTAGAAGGTTGTTTAGAGGAAGCAGGCTGTGCTGGCACGATGTTAACTAGAATAGTCATCATGCTTCTTCTCTACGTTGACGATATTGTTCTTCTGGCAAGGTGTCCATCTGATCTTTACAAGAAACTAAGACTCCTTAAAGATTTCTGCTCTACCATGGGTATGACTATTAACACTGACAAAACAAAAGTTATGATTATCAAATCCAAGGACACTTACGCTAATTTTGTGTATGACAATAGCAACTTGGAGGAAGTGTCTTCTTACAAGTACCTAGGAATTGATATTCATCACAAGCTCAACTAGAACTATAGCATTGGGAAAAGGATTAATGGAAGGTGGAAAGCTTATTTTGGCGTTGAAAATAATTGTAAAGCAGAAAACCTTGTGATGTGGGATAAAAAGAAGCTCCTCTTTGAAAATTTTAGTCACTCATATTATCTTGTATGGATGTGAGGTTTTGGGTTGCAACATCTCTAGAGAATACTGGAGAAAGATTGAGCAAATCCAGAAGCGTTTTATAACGTATAACCTCAAAATAAAAAGTAACACACCCTATCCTATTCTCCTTATAGAAGTGGGTATTTCCCCTATCGAGAGCCTAGCTATGACTAGGCTCATGTTGTACAAGCACAAACTCAATAACATGGGAGACCATAGACTTCATAAGCTAGCTTTCAATTCCATCTAAAACCACCTAAGGCTCAAGCGAGGTTGGTATAAAGATACCAAGGCCTGGTTAAATCATTGGGAGATCGACGAAAATGTTGCTTTACCAAATATTAATAACATTAAAAAATATTGTTACTTCTAAGTTTAAAAAAAAAAATGTGGTGTGAGAAAGATTTAGAGTGTAAAATAAAATTAAAATATTATAAGGAGGTCATCAACCATACTCTAGAAGATCAAAAGTATCTCTCTGTTTTAACTAGTTCAAAGAAAAAAATTAATATGCCCAAGATAAAAACAAACTCTCATGATCTCCATAGTGAAACAAGTCGTTGGACAATTCCTAAAGCACTATGGGTGGAAAGGATCTTCCATCTCTGTGAGAATATGAACATTGAGGATGAAAATCATTTCCTCTTAGAGTGCCTTGGGTACACCCACATTAGATCTTAGTTTCATAATCTTTGTTGCAATGCCAACCTTCCTATCATTTTAACATGTCAAAATTATAGTGAGCTCGGGACGCTTCTCTCCAAGCTCTTTGAGCATAGGAATACAATTTTAAAACAAACTAAATAATTCGTTTCTTTAGGTCCGATAAACCAAAGTCTCATCTCAGTGGAAGTTAACCATCATCATCAATATTTTTGATAAAATATTAAATATCAACAATTAAATATTAAACTTAAAAGAATCATTCATTTCTTTTTAGATATTATTTACAACCAAAATTAATATTTAAAAACAAAAATATAATGTAGCAAGTGTGAAATATAAAAACCTTAATTATTTTAAGAAGAAAGTTAATAAGTATTTACCACGACATATTAGAGTTAATTAATTAATACTTGAATTGAATTACCAATTATAAAATTAGATGATATTTATTTTATTGTGATTGAATAATTAAAATTTAATTTTTTAAAATAAATTTTTAAAATTAACTCTTATAAATATTACATTTACACCAAATATTTCTTGAATTTTCAAAATCTATAAAAATTAATAATGGAGTTTGAAAATATCAAAATTTCATTCTCAAAACCAAGATGAAAAATATTACTATAGTCTATTGAAAGTAACATAATATCTCGATAGACTTCTCTCCTAAAAAGTTAAGAATAAGAAAGGTGACTATCGTCAAGGAGTAACATAATAATTGGATAAATTTTTCTTATAAAGTTATTTTTATTGGAAGTAATTCATAAGAATGATGGATAGATTTTCTCGCTTCAAAAATTGATTGAGATTTTCAATATAAAGCCGAGAATTTACGTTTATATAGGTTAGTTTAATCATTTTATTTATGTTTTTATGTTTTTATTTTTAAATTAGATATATTTTTTTATTATGATGGATTTTTTTCTTATTTTAATAATGAAAATTTGCTTGTAAATTTTTTAAAAATATTTTTAATATTAGTTTTTTTATTTTTTTATTAAATTAAAAATGTTTAATATTTTTATAATTAAAAAAAAAACATATTTCATTTGTAAATGATAGGCCTATGGCCTCTTAGTCTTACTCATACATGTATTTGCAGAAAAATTAATTAGACGGTACTGTAAAAATGTTTTTATTAATCTTTGAGCTGTTAATATAAACAAAAAAACGTCGTATTCATCCCTAGGGTGTATAATTTGCACCCAATAGCAAATGAAAAGTAGGCTAGCAGTGTTTAAGAAGCCCCAAGAGCCACAAAAAAACCTATGCATCTATAAATTCACCCCAACATGTTTAAATTCATCCCATCATAGATAAAAAGAATTCTAGCATATTTTAGTTCACCCTCCCACATGCACACATAAAAACTCCCTAGCATATTTTAATTCGCCGAGGCAATGATATTTTAATTCGCCCAAGCAATGATAAATACAATACCACAATAGAACATGTCCGATCATCTTCAAGCTGGAAAAATAAATATGTTGTACTTCTTGGACTTGATAAAGGACAAAATAAACTTCCATTTGCTTCAACCATCTCTTCAAGACTTCAACATTTACTTGACCATTAAACATTGGAATTTCAAGTTTCGCTTCAACTTTGAAAGGAACAGTGGCAGATGAGGAAAAAAAATGTTTTTCCCCGAATATCCAGGCTATTCACCTTTCGAGTCTTTCGAATTAGCCTTCTTCTCCCCATGCTCTTTCTTCACCGAGTGTGCTTCCATACCCTTCTTTACTGGCAATTGTGTTACCATCTCTGTAAGTGCACCAATGCTCTACTCCAGTCGAGTAAACTAGACATGTTGATCTTCCCTTTCCTGTTCTTCGCAAGAATTTGTTTCCATTGTTGGTCCTTTGCTTCTCTGCAGGCCTAGATTTGATACCATATGATTCGTAAATAGTAGGCCTATGGCATTTTCGTCTCACCAACAAAGATATTTGTGGAAAAATTAATTAAATGTTTTCTTTTAGATGGAACACTGCCCACATATGGATGCGGCTTAGCAAATTTGTCAATCAAAACCACCGTCAACTAATTCACCATAAACATTTTTTTAATCTGTGAGCTATTAATATCAACAAAAAGCGTTTTATTCATCACCGGGTTGTTTAATTTTCACCTAATAGAAAAGGAAAAGTGTCTCGTATTGTTCAAGAACCCTCAACATCCATGAAAATGCATACACATCTATAAATTTGCCTCGACATGTTTAAATTTGTCCCAACATAAATAAAGAAAATTCCCTAGCATATATTTTTTTGTAAGGTCGCACAAGAAGTATATTATAACATAGAAACAAGCCAAAGTTACCAATATGTTCTTGTCCTGACCTCAAGGTGGTATGAGAAGGTGAAACCACCAACCTAGCCATGCAAAAATGCTATTAATTTTGTCAAGTTTTAAACAAAAAGGCCCTCCCAACAGAGGGAAAACGACCCCGAAACTTTCTAAAGAAGTTAAAGTTTTTAAACATCATCCCAATGCTAATAGACCTACAGTCTAACAACCCTTCTATCATAGAAAGCCAAAAAAATGGAAAGACACAATAATTATTTCCTGAAGCATAATAACCTATGCTAACGTGAGCGTTCACCATGGACGAATTCAAAGCGTTCTTGAGTAATGGGGCAAGCTTTGTATTTTGAGCTCAGTGAATCCTCCACTAGAAGCTTCATAGGTAGCGGTTCCGTCTTGCATGTTATAACTGGGTCTCCTAGCTCTAGACATCAATTTTTTCTAGTAGGATCTGTGACATGCTCAACTAGTAACAAATTTTTTGGGTGTTCTACCTACTCCTGCTCTGGAGGCTTTCTACATTGGCCAATGTGCTTCAGTTTCTCCATAGAAACACTATGTGAAGCCACTTCAGTGAATTTTTCCCCACCCGGATTAGATTTCTGAGCACCCACAACTTCAAACCTTTTCTCAAACTGTGTTTGTCCCCATTTGAAATTTTCTTCCAAATTGTTCATGCTCTTTGCAATTTGCTTCATATGAAATCTTATGTCCACAAAAATAGCCTTATAATTCCACCATTTCACTTGGAAATCCTCCATTAACAAACTCAACATGGCTCAATGATTATCCCCCCTCGTTGTGGGGGGAGGGGGGAGAATAACTGAGGCATGCACTCCTTCCATCAGAAGAGAGTTCATACTTCAGGGGGAATGATAAAGACTAATACTTGGAAGTGGTATCAAAAGACCAAATTTAACAAAATTGTGTTGAAAAATATCCAAACCTTAACCCAACAAAATTGATATTTATTAGAACCTATCATGTAGCTACATGCCCTAGAGTCCTACTTTACATACTTCTTTCCCGATCTATAATTGAGCATCGGTAGGGAATTGGAGGTTTTTAAGGGATTGTTAGCCTAGAGAAGGGGATAGTGGTTTTTGGTGTTGTAAATGATTGTTGGGGAAGGAGAGGTGAGGAGGGGACCTATATGGAACGTGTTTTGCACTAGGGAAAGAATGGAGCTAAGAAAAATATTGAGCAATAGATAGTTGAGAAGGGAACTTAACCCTTGTGCATTGATAACCCCATTTTGGTGGTGGCTTGTCAAAGTAAGATATGGCTAGACAATTCCTATGGATGGGAGGAACTCCCTTAACCTGCAACCAGTTGGACCTATTGCTAAGATAAGTATTCATATTGATGTTTATGCTTTCTTACAAATATGTTACCAAGGCTATATTTTGTTATGGAATGTGCTTGTTTTCCAATTTGTGATTATACTTGATTTTGTTGAGGCCACTTTTACAAGCAAGTGTTAATTGTGAATGAAACACTTTGGTTAATTTTTGTTTTCTATAATGTGCAAATTTTTTTATTAATTGATGTGACTGCATGGAATTTCTTGGCACGGTATTACTACATTACTTTCCTAAATTTCTTGTTACCATTTGTAAGATATTATATATATTTGGGTAACCACCTTTATGTAATTGTGATGTGTAATTGCTTGTAGCAATTATGTAGAGTTTAGTATGAGCAATTTTGTTGTAGGAATTGTATGCTAAATTGATAAGGAATTGGACGACCATGTATATATTATATTTCAATGTGTAAATTGTTGTTGCACTATACATCTGTTGTAATGCCTAGATGTAATAATTCGTGTGAAATTTCTATTTCTCTATTTTAATTATATATTTGCGGATAAATGTGTTGGTATTTTCAAAGAGCATAGGAATCAAATTGTGTTTTTAAATTATGGAGATATGATTTTTGAACACCTTGTGGACCCAAAGGCATGGTATGGTCTTTGAAGGAATTGCAAAGTGGTATTAAAGAAAGAAAAATTGACAGAATGACATTTGAAAGAGTTCTTTGTCATCTCAAAGGGATACCGAGGTGATCTAGGAAGTTGAAGGACTTGATATTTGTTTAACTTTGATTGTATGTTCAGTTCTTCACTTTGGTGGTAAAGTCATGGGAATATCTTGAAATACCCTTCTTGTTTTTTTGAAGTAACTCTTGGAGTTGTTCGATTCTAGACTCATCTTATTCTAAATATTGTATATCTATTTGCTGGAGTTGGATCACATACATTTATGCCCCTTTCTAGATAAGGTTTTTTATTTGATGAGATGACACAACTTGAGTTTAGGAGAGTTGGAAACCATGTAGGTTATACTTTTGTGCTTTCCACTTGAATTTGATAAAGTGTTTTTGATGATTCGATCAACATGAACCCAATGTTTGTATCCATTGGACCCCTAAGACTACATATACTCCTCCCAAAAGTACGTTGTATATTTTTTATTCCAAATTAAAATCTTTTATTTGGAGTTTCACTCTATGGAACTTCCCATCATTCACAATGCTTTTTCCATCTACAACCATCACCTTCATGTTTGGAACTGGATATACAAATAACTTAAGTTTCCTTGAGACTCTTGTGTCAAGGCAGTTGTGGGTACTTCCAATATCTATTAGTACTATGAAATTATCATTTTTTATATGACCCTTCAATTTAAGAATTTGGGGTTGGTTGATGCATGTCATGGATGCAAGTGATATCTTTGGTGCGTTGTTTCCTTTTGAGTTTGATGTGATGTTTTGGATATTCTCTACATATTCAAATTATAACTAATCTATTTTAATTTTTCATTCCCTTTTTCTTCACATGTGTATAATTTCTTTGAATTATCTCATGCGTGGAACCTATGTCTTGGATCCCATTTTTTCTCCAATGTCTACATTTTCCTTCATTTATTCATTGAGCTTCAAAACCTATTTTGTCATCTTATATTTGTGGAGGTATGTATTTATTCTTATATTTCTTTTCCGTTTGTGGTATGTTTTTTCTTGAGTATACATTTTTCCATTTCTTGATTGCAGACCCTCAAATTCGACTTATGTTGTTTTTTCCTTATGCCTTGATACTTCCATGGTCATAATCTCATGAATTTAATTTGTTTTGGATATGTGGTTTAAGGTCTCCTAGGTAAGTTTTTATTAATTTCTTTGTATATAACCTAAATGTTGGGATATTATTAAACCCACTCATAACTTGGGATAAAAATAATTGATCAATTTTGATTAATTTCCTACCCACTGGCTTAATTAGTTGGAATCCACTTTTACCTTAAAGTCAACACATGCCATATATATACCCCAGGAATTCTTTAATCTTGATTATGGGTTGATCTTGACCACTTTATTAACTCCCATAATTAGTAACTGCGCTTTCTTTTAGATTCTGTCTTATTATGATTTTATCCAACTTTTATGTGGATAAGGTAAAGCTAGGTAACAAGGAAACTAGTATATTTTGTTGCCAAACCATACTCCATGATTTTCTCTCCATTTTCCAGGATCAACAAGTTTTTCCATCACTCTTGACAACTCACTCATTCTTCTTCTAATTCGTGAGGTCCTTGGCTGATTTGGGAAGTGCTTTAGCCACCTATGGGGGTTTATCACATTTGGTAAGTCTTCCTTTCGGAGCTTAATGAGTTGTCTCCATAAAATTCAATTTTACCTTAAGGGATGTACAATTTACGTACACTATTATTAATCATTATTCAATGGAAGGATACACTCCCATATTCATCTCTTCATTCATATGATTCAGTCTCCTTTCTTCTCTCTATTTTTCTTATGTATGCTTGTGAGAATTATCTTAGTAGCAAGATCTATTTCATGTACTTATTCTTAGCATAATTTATCATAGCATTTAGATATTGTTTCTACATGATATTAGAGTGCTAGGTTGCTTAATTTCTACAGAGTTTAGGAGCACATCCAGTCTCCTATCTCTCTCTGAATAAGAGCTTGTTTAGCTTACAAGATTTTCTCCTAGTTTTGTTTTGTAGGTTGCTGAGAGTATCTCCTAGAGCATATCAACCACTTCAATATGGATTCAAAAGTTCATCTACTATATCCTTCCAACTATGCTTATTGGAATCCCAATATGAGCGCATACTTGAAGAGGCAATGTCTCTTTGAAGTCTCCATTGGTGCATTGAGCGACCCTGAGTCTTATGAAGAGAATATTGGCTGGATGAATAATTGTGATAGATCTTATGGAATTATGTGTTTGGGAATGTCTCCAAATATATAACATCTCATAGATTCTGTTGAATATCCATTTGAGCTTTGGAACCATTTGGACAAAGATTGTGGTCTGCAGGAAGTAGAAGATGAAGCATGGAGCAAACCCAACATCTCCTCATGTTGTCTCTCTCAATATTTATTGGCCTCTACATTCTTTGATGAAGTTTCTCATCCAGTTCATGTTTCTTCTACCCTCTTTAATTCGATTGCTTCCTCCTTCAATCAAGAAGCAAATATTGAAGAGCCATATTTTTTGTGTCTCTTGAAGGTGGTTCTTCTTCTTGTGATAATAATGATGAAAAAGAATTAACATATGCATATGATATTGATATTGTGATGATCCATTCACCGATTCATTGTTCTCTATATCTCATATCTTAGAGTATGATATCTATGTGCCAGATCCTTCACACTTAGTGCGTACCTCTCTCATTGATGGTGCACAACCTAGTGCCTTTCTGACTGTTTTCTTAGCCAAATCAAGTCCTATTAGTGTCATGCCAGTTACCATACTAGATATCATGTTCTTTTGGATCTCCTCCTTTTTTCTTGGCATGAATACTCAAAGCCTCCTTAAATATTTTGAGCATCTCCTTCTTTCCTCCTTTCATACAGAGGATTCAATACCAGTGTATTCCCATGAGTCTATTGATATGCTTATATGTGATCCTTTCGATTCTGATTTATAATCATGTTTGCAGGGTGATACACAATTCATACCACCATCCATGCCATATACCATCCCTCTGAATAATCTTAAGACTATACATATCCCAAGTTCACTAGTTGATTTCTCATTGGTCTCTTATGTAGTGATACTTATATTACATGGTTTGAAGTCTTTCGTATCTTTTAGTGGTTGGTTATCCATGACCTTAGTCATATTTGGACTGATATTAAACATTTTTGGATATGTTCTAAAACTTATGGTTCATATCTCAAGTCCATCCATCAGCCATATTTTTACACCTATAAGTTTTCCTAGTCTATCCCTATATTCTCATGGGTTCACTGAAGCCTTTGTATTTTTTGATACATATTCTAATATTTCTGATATATAAAAGTTTTATCAGCCTCGTAGAAGATCCAGGAACTTGTGCTACATCAAATTGGAATAATGACTTGTGATTCACATCACAATTTTGCATCTATTTAGGGAATTGAGTGTGTAATAAATTGTCTTAATTTTTGTACTCTTTGGGAAGGAGTATGCACATATCTCTTTTCCATTTCAGATTGTATTTACAAATATTATTTTTTCAGTAGCAAGAAGCATTCAGATAATGCTCCTACTTCATCAGTTGATGAGATACAAGGAGTCTCTCCTCTTCATTCTTGCAGGTTCTACACTTTGCCGCATGATCATGGAATTCATGATTTCTTCATCAAGTATTTAATCCAAAAGAAGTTCATTCAAATCATTCAAGTGAATTTAAATATATGTTGAAGAAATATGTTCAAATTGTGTGCCTTGTCCTTTCTTTAGGGAGCATTTTCCCCATGTGGTTTTGTCTCTTTCCTTAGCTTTTTGGACATAATAATTGTAAAAGGGTGACTATAGCCTTGTTGTTGGGCCCTATATACACCTATATTTTTGACATACCATCATAAATTCAAATGTAAAGGTGGGTGTTGGGATATTATTAAACCCATTCATAACTTAAGATAAAAATAATTATTTATTTTTTATTAATTTCCTGTCCACTAGCTTAATTAGTTGGCATCCACTTGCACCTTAAAGTCAACACATGCCATATATACCCCAAGAATGCTTTAATCCTGATTCTAGGTTGATATTGACCACTTTATTGACTCCTGTAATTAGTAATTGCACTTTCCTTCAGATTCTTCCTTATTATTCTTTCATCCATCTTTTCTATGGATAAGGTAAAGCTAGTTAACTAGGAAACTGGTATCTTTTGTTGCCAACCCATCCTCCATGGTATTCTCTCCATTTTCCAAGATTAGCATGTTTTTCCATCACTCTTGACAAATCACTCATTCTTTTTCTAATTCGTGAGGTCCTTGACTGATTTGGGAAGTGCTTTAGCCACCTATGGGGGTTTATCATATTTTGTAAGTCTTCCTTTCATAGCTTTATTAGTTGTCTCCATACAATTCAATTTTACCTTAAGGGATGTAATTTTTATGTACACTATTATTCATCATTATTCAATGGAAGGATACACTCCAATATTCATCTCTTCATTCATGTGATTCAGTCTCTTTTCTTCTCTCTATTTCTCTTGTGTATGCTTGTGAGAATTATCTTAGTAGCAAGATCTATTTCCTCTACTTCTTCTTAGCATCATTGCTCATAGCATTGAGCTATTATTTCTACACTAAATACTTATGTAGCAAGAGATTCCAATTAATGCATGAATTCCTCGATAATTCCCTTTTGTGGTAGTCTAGTAAGTTTTGAAAAGAATTTACTTTTGGTAAATACATGGAGTCTTATAGCGCTATTTTCCAAACCTCATGCACCATGCCTTGATGGAATTCCCTTCTCCCTATGCAGACTCACTATACCCCATTTACTCACCATAGTCTTGATGCTTTCAGTTAACCATCTAAAAACACTTTTGAAGGTACACAAGGGTCACAAGTCTACAACTCATGTATACACGGCTTGCACCACTGCCACCCGAATAATCGGGTTTCATGCTCAAAAACAAAAAAATATTTGGATTTTTCCCCATCATGTAATGAATGACTTGATCGTTGGCCTTGCATATGTCGGGAAGCGCTCTTATTCGACCCTTCATTCCATATTGAGGGGCTATATAATGAGTTATTGTGAATCATAGGAGGAGGCGAATTTTGGAGAGTAAAGAGATTATAGAGAAATTTTTCCCTATTCTTATATACTTGAGTCTGCATCCTTTTGTCCTTGAGGAAGCCATTAGTGCGCTTTCCCAATATTTCCATTATCTTTTTTAAATTTTCATTGTATGGAGGATTGAAGGGATGGAGGCCGAGGTGGAGGGACACAATTTCTCGATTCCTAGAAGGTGTCGACAAACATTATCATTTGTATCTCTGTTTACATTAATAGAAAAATCCATTTATTTTCCAATTTCATGTGTAATTAAGAATATTTGTATCCATGGATGTAATTAATTTATATACACATTTAAATTAAATATTGTATATTAGATACTAACACATTATATATCATTCTTGTATATCTCTTTGTTGTTTAGGACAAAGTATAGGGATAACTTTTGATCAAGAGCCCAATGGTGGTAATCTTCAAACATCCGGTCAATGTACAGTTCTTATCCCTTAGTTATTAGTTTCTTATATATATATATATCATGCCTGAGAATGGATTAAATTCTAGTGTCATACTATTTTTTGTGGTCCACCACAATCCATAGGACGATTTTCTCCGAAATAGAATTAGCGACTCCACTGTGGAATTTCCTTTTTGTTGGGGTTTGGGTGCATTTTTTTACTCGATTTGATCTCTATTTATCTACATTTATGTTTTGAAATTAGTATTATATTCATATAGTCATAGTCCCTTAAAGTGGTTTTGATCTTAGCTTGCGCTTTGTTACGAAGAGAAACTTGTTATGGCTTGGGGTAGACTAGAATAGACTGAATGACACCAGAAATCAATCCACTTCAATATGCAAGAGAAATAAATCTCGCTAACACTAAGGGATACAAAACACACCTTATTCTGGATGGTTTTAGTAGATCCTCGTTGAGCTTTTCCAACACGCTTGTACCTAGAATTCACCCTCAACAACATCAAACAAGATAAGCATGATATATGTTAAAGTGTTAGGCCTACTCTAGCATATATAAATCCAACAAGTATAATAAAATATAACTACATCCATGGATCAAAATATTCATAGTCATACACATGTAATGGACGAGAAATGGATATTTCTATTAATAATTAACAGAGATAACAGTGACAAACTCTGTCGGCACCTCGTCAAAACAAAGAAAACAAGTCCTCCACCACTTCAATCCTCCATCTTAATGGTAATATTACAAGGAAATGGCAAGCTTACGAAGAGAAACAATGTGTGCTTAAAATGACAAAGGGATGCATACTCAAGCATAAGAAAATGAGGCAATAATTAACTATAGTTTCCTTGCTCTCTAATGTTATCCTCCTCCAATGCATCCAAGAGACTCAATATATAGCCCTTTAATGGGCAATGAAAGGTCGAGTCAGAGCGTTTCCAGGAATATAGAAGGCCAAGAGTCAAGCTATTTAGGACTCACTGAGGAAAAATCCAAATATTTTTTGCTTTCTGCACATTTCTTGATGTACACGAGCTACAGTGGAGCAACTTGCGTGTACACACATATTTTAAGATAAAACTCACATATGGCAATAAACATGTGTTTTTAAGGGATTTCTTGAATGATCAAAGTATAATTTGAGAATGGGGGTCCAAAGAGTGATCTACCAAGTGTGAGGGACATGGAAGACCATAAAAGTGTGATCTACCAAGTGTGGTAAAATCAGCTATAACAGATGCCCCCTAATGTGTGAGGTCAGAGGGGTAACATGATGGCCGAAATACATTATATTCATCTCAGAAGTGGAGTAATGAAGAACCAGCCACTCATCAGTACAATATAATGATAAATATCAACATGTGATTGCAAATATACAACGCAGCAGTCTTGGATACATAAGAGAACAATGGCCATGAATAGGCATAATAAACATATGGCAAATGTAGTAATCGCCAAGTACAATATATAATGAATAAGATCTCCATAATGGATGAAGATATCTGATAATATACTAGAATCTGGGCATGAGAGATGACATATCATGAATATTGGAACAATCAACGAGGTAGAATCTGTGGAATGTCACCAAGATTGGAGGTCTTCTACGCAAACTACTACTGGTACATGTCCCACTACGTGAATAAAGGTGTCAAAGTCGAACATGATGGTCCATCATCTAATTACTGGTCATTGATGTATATCATTAACAGACACGAGATATCCCATTGATAATGATAATGGGAATCAAGGTACAGGGTGCAATCCAACAAGTGTGAATAGATGTGTTCAAGTCGAACACTTGAAAGAATCCATCAATGAGGGGACATTGATGTATTCCCAAAACTGTCGATGGCAAGAGGACCTGCCACTGATGACTGCAAGTCTCAAGGCACTCAATGGAATCTAGACTCCTATTCTAGAATAAATGATCTATGGTCGATGGAATGGAATCCGCTAGAAGTAGGGAATTAAGGCATCCCCATCAACCAACACGAGGTACTCAACAACATTGGATAATTTGGAAGAATGAGAACGGACAAGATGTGCACAAACCAGTAACTGTATCTGGAATGGCCAACATGCAAAGACAAAATAACTGAGGAATGGCTGACTTAGGATAAAAATTCCTTTGATCAAGAGCATAAGGCATATGGCGTCTGATAGGAAGCATAGAATTGACATGCCAAACTGGGACAACTCTGCGACACAATAGGCATCGACAGAGGCTCCATAGGGACTGGAAGCATAACTAGTCAGTGGAAAAAACTCAGAATAATGAGTACAACTCCTAAAGTCATACTAATAACCCAACCAATGGATGGAATATACAATGCTTTGTTCAAAGGAGACACGACTCGACAGCCGCCAAAAGTAATATAATTTCTCCTATGGATTTTTATGTTTTTTTAAATTTTTTGGACTTTTTCAGATTAGGAAGCTTGAAAAGGAATAAAAGCACTTATAGTACATAACTAGGAGGAGACGAGTGTTGTAAGCAATCAAAACTAGTTCCAAGTAGTGGAACATACCTATCCTCAATGCAAGGAAGCATATGCGGGATAAGGACACTCAGGGGAAGGTCTCCTCCTGGTAAGGGATGATCAAGCTGTAAAGGATATATAAAAGGTTATGCTTGGCTAGAACTAAGACAAGCTTGGGATATATGGATTAGAACTCTAAATCAGGGAGGCAACGTAAAGCTCAAATAAGATAAGAAAGCACATAATAATGCAATTACAACTTGATATAAATAGGAGTCCTTGCGGGAAATGGCCAACATAAATTTCAAGAGAGAATATGAGGTTCTCTCTCAAAGAGATGGCATGACTACAAAGGGACTCCCATACCTAAAGGAAAAATATCGGTATGGGTACCAAATGACAAAGAGGGATATAACAAGGGTACCCATGAATAGGAAGGATCTACCACTTACATAATTCCACTTCTAGTAGCAGTATGATGGTTTTGTAAGATTACAAAGTGGTTTCGTACCTATAGTTAAGGTGACATGGTCATAAGGTGATGCAAAATGCAAGTGAAAAATCTAATCATATCCTATATGCCAGTTCGAAATTGTACCTGTAATAGATACGAATGGCTCAAGACCTCAGTAAAAGTACACTTTAATCAAGCCCCTACACCACAACATTAGGAAAAAATAATTCAAAAAGGTCAATAAGGGTCAAAACTATAGGGTAGTGGGTAAAAATTCAAAATGAATTTTTATAAATAGTGAAAAAACTCATATTTTACCATACCATTTTGAATTTTCACCACACATAGTGCATTGGAGCTGTTTTGAGCCAATAACTTCAAACACTTATTCTAGGGGCTACGGGCCACGAAATAAAGAACCGTCAGAGCCAGGTAAATCTTCATCCCACACTCAGTCTTTTAAGTGGTTTTATTTCAATTTTTAGTGGTTGATTTTTTAATTTGAAGTATACCTACTTGGGCATATCGGTCCACGTAGGTCAAATATCCTTGGCCCGCGTATAGGGCTTGATATACACAGAAAACAATGTGATTTTCTGCATATATGCACTGCTGTAAGAAGAGAAAGTCACGTATGAGGGCGTGCATACCCAAAACTAAGGCCAATTCTCATCAAATCTCTTGGTTTTTTGGAAAGATGGTACTGGAATGGTGTGAACATACGCATGAAGATGTGGATCGAGAAGTACAAGGTGAAATATCTGCTCAATATGCATTAAGAGCATGTAGTTTGATGAAATTTTGGAGACTTGGGAGCTTGAGGGATCAACCAAGAATTCTACAAATGCTCACCAACTACTAGGATCCAGACATAGAAGCATTTCAGCTTGATAGGATTCCCCTAAGGCTTGAGGTTGAGGATGTTTATTTTATCACTGGACCATCCCGCCGTGGTGAGGTAGTAAACTTGAGGGCTAGAGGAGTGGGAGGTGGTCTCACCATTGATGAGTACATATCTATATACTTCCTTCCAGACACTAAGAAGGTTGGAAGTTAGGTTCTGGTGAACTCTATCCGGAGTCTCAGCCTCAAGACCATAGTGTTGGTGCTAGCTAGAATAGTTGGATTGGCATATCTTCACCAAGATTCGAGGCATCCGATGTTCTATGCAGTGGAGTGCATGAGACCTACCATATATGAATCGAGTGCTGCTTTATTGAGAAACATGAAGCATCAATTGACTAACTGTAAGTTGAGTCGAACTAGAAACTTTGGGTTTGCCAACATAATGAGTACATTTTTCTTCGAGCACGTACCGAGCCTAGTGGTGGAGGTAGATCATAGCCATAGATGAATACCCTTATGCGGGGATAGACTTCCGTGGTGATCCAGATATTCCCATACCACAAGGTGTTGCATATGGAGACATAGGTAAACAATCCCAACGCTTATTTTATTTTCTGGATTATTAATTATTTTTTTGGTATTTTTTGATATAATGAAATAAAAAAACATGTTTTTGGGTGGTTGCATGCACTAATATTGAACATGCATGTGCATATGTCGAACCTAGATGGCCATATGGTCTCCCTCAACATCATCGAAAGGGATGGGGCGATGATGTACATGGTGTAGATGCAGAGCACACGCTTTAGAGAATGCACATGAACTTCGTATGTTTAACACATAGGGTGACCATGGTGCAACTCAAGGAATTTCCTGAGGCTATGTAGAGGCAAGTGGTAGGAGTACCCCATGCATGGGTCAGGTTGTTAATACAGTTGACCAATGCCATTTTTTTTATCATGATCATCACCCTATTCAGCAGGCATAGGGTCTTAGATGTACATTTTGTATCGACCGTGTAATATTTTATTGGTGGCTTAAAGCTCCAATTTTGTACCATTACATTTTTGTACTATGACAACATTTTTGGACTATATTTGAAATGAAATCTTATAATGATCGATTTATTATATTTATATGTGTATTTAATTGTGAATGTGATATGTATTCTTCATTGTTGATGTAAGAAATGCCAATCTAAAACGTAATTTGAATTCGAATTGACAACATGATTGTAAGACCTAGGAATGTGAATGTATGTTATGTTTTCAAATTGTCGTTTAATCCTACTGGCAAGAATATTCGTAATAAAGTTAGATCTCTAACATGATACATGCCATTTAAATGTAATACCACTAATTGCAAATCAAGACCTACCTAAAGAGATCGAATACCCTAAGAAATGACATCCTGTAGTAACTCAACAACAACACTATATTCAACAACATTGTTGGATGATGGTCAGAGACATACACCTCCTAAAGACATGATATGACCCATAGGCGTATAGATCACCCAAGAAGATGAAGCTAAGTTTTGGGTGTGGCGGGTGGCATCATCAGCTTATCCTACATATCAAAGACTCTATCGACATATTCCACAACAAATGGAAGCAATTCAACAAACTAAATCACTACAATGAGACCAAAACTAAACTATGCAACTGTACCATAGTATACAAAGTATCAGCCTCGACTCAGAATTGCGCATAGTATTTTTTAAGATAGAGCCCATTTCTAGGATGCACCAAGTTTGTCCCTTCATAATCCACTAACTTGTAAGCACCCTTCCCTAACACTCATTTAACTACGTAAGTCCCATGCCACATGGGGTTGAACTTACCCGCCCCCTAATGGTTCACTAGCTTGGTCATATAAAAGAACCAAGTCACCTTCACTAAATCTCCAGGGATGGATAGACTTATCGTATTAAGCCTTTACACAAAGTTTGTTTACTTTAAGAGCCACTAAGGAACCCTGACTTTGCTCATCAAGGTGCTCTAAGTGGACCAAACGTTCTTCCAAGTCAAAAGTCCCCGGTAAGAGTTCCACAGATAGCTTCAAAGAAGGTATCTCGCATTCAATCGGCGATATCAACTCCACCCCATGACTAACTGATATGGAGAAAAACCGATGGCAGTATTAATAGTGGTTCAGTAATCCCACAAAGCAAGATAAAGAATAATGTGTCAGTTGTTCTTTATTTTTGCAACAGTTCTCTGTAGAATGGATGTAAGGTATTTATTCACATATTCTACATGTCCATTTTCTTGAGGATAATAATAAGAGGAATACTCTTGCTTATACCCCAATTTGGAAGATAACTCGTCCATCATCTTATTTTGGAAATTCCTGCCATGGTCAGTGACAAGATCTCTTGGGATATCGAACCAAGTAATGATTTGATTGAACACGAAGTGAGCGGTTATCTCACCATCACATTTGATAGTAGGCATAGTCTCTTCCCATTTCATGAGTTATTCCATGGCCACCATAATGTGATGGTGCCCCCAACTAAAGCTGGGTTGCAATCCATAAAATCACCCCCCCACTTTGTGAAGGGGCCTACAGTGATAATTGGATGTAACAGGGTTGGATGCGAATGAATTTTCTATGCAAACACCTGGTAAGGGTGGCACCACTTGAACACATTAACACGATCCTTAAACATCGACGACTAGTAATAACCTGCTCCCAATTTTTTTTGGGTTGTAGCAAGCCTAGATAAATGACCACCACATGCCCCACAGTGGAAATCATTAAGCATGGTCTCAACCTCTTCATGATTTAAACATCGACACAAAATGGAATCCACCCTGCAGCGATACAAAGTTTCATCGACAATGATGTAGTTCTTAGCAATGTTTAATAAACGTCGATGCTCATCCCATGAGAGGTGAGGATGGGCATTCAAAGTCTATAAATAAATGATAATATTTCCATACCATGGGTCCAAAGTCGAGATAAGGAAGATATGCTCATCAACAAAAGAATCTTCATGAACCTCAACTTCGTCCAAACTAGGGAAATCTAACATGAGCTTCGCAAAAATCAACAATTTCTTCGATTTTTCCAAAACAAATTCGATATCAAATTCTTGCAAGATAACAATCCATTTATTATACTTCCCCCCTATCACCCATTGGGTTAGGATGAACTGAAATGGATTGATATGAGACACAACTGTAGTTTGGCGAAGGAGTATGTAATGTCTCAACCGTTGAACTGCATGAATGGTAGCTAAGGGAAATTTTTTTGCATGAGTGTAACAAAGTTCAACATCAATGAGGTTTCATCTAAGATAGTAGACAACATGATCTTGGATATCCTTGTCCTCTTGAACCAAAACCATTCCAATTGTCTCTTGAGACACGACCACATATAACAAGAAATCACAGTTATAGTCGGGTGGACTAAGAACGAGGGCCGATGCGAAGGATTTCTTCAATGCACCAAAAGACTCCTGGGCTCGCTCATCTCAGACAAAAGGAGTGTCATTATTCAAAAGGTGCACGAAACCCTTGGTCAAATTGACAAAATTGACAACAAACCTCTACAAGAAGTTATCCATCCCTTGCAGACTCTGAAGGTGTCTAATCATGTGCGGGGGAGACAATCAAAGTATTGCCTCAATCCTAAGAGGATCGACCCTAATCCTTAGAAACGATGAATCCCAATAAATGACATATTTTCACACAAAAGATGCACTTTTGGGGGTTCAAACGAATCTGATAACGATGACATATTTTGAAAACCAAGCACAAATGATTTGGGTGATCCACTCTTAAACGAGAGTGAGCAGCTAAATTGTCCAGATAAAATTCATTAATTCACTTAAGGACATGAAAAAAAAGGTCATGTCCTGTTGAAAAGTGTCTTCGAAGTTTTTAAGGCCAAAGAGCATCTTCCAGTATGCAAAAGTACCCCAAGGAAAAATGAAATACGTCTTGTGCTGGTCCTCAGGTTTGATCTGAATCTGATTGTATCCCGAAAAACCATCCATAACTGAAAATAATTCTCTTTCCACACACTTATCCAAAATATGATCAATGAATGGTGTAGGGAATTTATCGTTAGGATAGGCTTTTTTCAGGTCTCTAAAGTCAGTACATACTTGGATGGTTCCCTGCTTCTTATCAATTGGGATGGGGTTAGATACCCATCTAGTTAAGGGAACCAGATAGATAAATCCATCCTTGAGAAACTTCTCTATCTCTTCCTTAATGGCAGGTTCCTTACATGGATTCATCGCACGTAAGCATTGTCGAACAGGCCTAGCCCGAGGGTAAGTTTTGATTTCATGTTTAAAAATCCAAGGGTCAATTCCCAACATCTCGTCATATGACTAAGGAAAGAAATCACGAAATTCTTTAAAAATATTAGTGTATGCTTGAATCTCATCAGAAGAACAATCTTCTTCAATGTAAACGTTCTCAACTTTACCAAGATTCTAATAAATGTTGATAGGTATAGTCGATGAAAAATTAGCCATGTTCCCTTCGGCATATATGCCATGGATTCCTAATGGGACCACAAGACTACCAACCTTCTCACTAAGGGTCGTCCTAAATTCATCACACTTGATCCGTTCAAGCTCTAGGAGGAAATAAGAGAGATGGTGCAAGTCTTCCGAAGGCCATTTCAAACCATTCATGGCTTCGAGAATCACTTCGTTAGAAGGAAAAACATCATCGAAGAAATTATGTGAGCGTGATGACGCAACTAGCCAAGAGGGCAAGGCAAAAGAGTACTCCTCCTCCATCCGCGAAGAGGAAAGACTAGGATATATAATGAGATAAAGAGTATCTTGATAAGCAATCTATGCTACAGATAATGAAATTTCCATCTTAGAAGGTCTAGTATATTCCTTCGAAGTGCTTTAGGAAGAAAGAGTCCAAGGGTCCTCCATACACAGTTCGAAATGGGACCGAACTCGACGACGATGATTCAGTACCAAGAGTGAAACCTATAGTCAGGATTGGTGCGGAAATATTAAAGGATATAAATGATGGATACATTCCTACACCAACATTTTTAGTTGTTGGCTGAGAATTATAAATAGACAGGATAACAAATCTCAACGATGCTGATGGCCTTGAATTATCAAATGACTCTTTTTTTATCGTGAAAATACTATATTCAAAAGGGAAGCAAATTATGTGGAAGAGAGAAGACACAACCGTTCTCATATTGAAAACTCAGTTTTGGCCCAACAAAAGATTGTATTAAAGGGGTGCATCAACTACCTTGACCTCGATGGACACCATCTTCCATCCCAACTAGACCTAAAGATAAGGAAGAATACCATGCAATCGAAAAGAATGTCCATCAAAAGTATTCAACATGGTCCCATATTTCGATAATGGGGGTGAACCAAGACCTTTCCAACAAAAAAGATAAATCACAGAAGCCACAACACCTTCATAAACCATTTTGTGTTTGATTGTGTTGTTCATACACTCCAAATGGACTAGGAATGCCACATGGTAAGGAAAGAGAGGATGGAATTCATGGGTTTCAAATTTAATCATCGTGGAAGGATGAGAATCAACCATCCCAAGGGTAGTAAATACGGAATTTCTCTATGAAGGGTAGGTCTGAAGGACTTCAATATCTAACATCCCACAAGGATTATGACCCAAATCCTCGACAATAGAATAGTGTTGGGTGGATAGAGCATTATTATTGTGCCCTGAGCTCTTTAGGAATGTGTGGTATACCTTCATGCTTGTCAATATGCAAAGGAACCTAGGGAGGTGCAGGCTCTATCCCCAAATTGGGTTGCAACGAACCATAATCCTTAGCACGCGTCAAAACATTTTCAACTGACATCATGTTGATACAACCATGGCCACTTTCCTTATTTGGTGGGTTTTGATGCCCACTAGAAGCACTTTTGGAGCCCACGCTCCAATAATTCATGTTTTGGTTATGTAATAAAAGGTTTGTTAACACAACTGGGCTCTGTACAATGAATTTTGAGGCTTCATTGAAACGAAGGAACAAGTAAGTGAGGTGGTATCCCCCACAAAGTTTGCAAGGGATCTTAACCTTACATTTATACTATTTTCCCCCCCAACATTACCACTGTTCTCATCACCATTAGCATTGTATTTCTTATTCCCACCCCTATTATTATTTATTCCCTTCTTCTTATTCCGTCCAAGTTGTTGGTTACCCTTCTGGTCCAATGTATGTACTGAAATCACATCCACCGTTTGGGTGGGATTGGACAAATACGAAGCTTGTCCAGATCCACACTAATTAATCGAAAAATTTCTCATTTGATTCATAACCTAGTATATGCCTTTAGCACTTGTGAAGCCTACAATGCCATCAGCACGTGGCTTAAGTTTAAACATAGGATTGAAGTTAGACCACAGAGCGTTAGGTATAATCTCATATAAGATCCCAGACTAAGCATAAATCAAGTATAGTTGTTGATCTTGAAAGATAACTTGTTCCTCATTCATGAATATGGATGTTGAAACATCCTTCATGATATATGGCAATAGCAACTTGAGGAACCATTCCAATAGAAAATTGGGTGGAATGTTGGACTTAATTAACCTCTTCTGTCTATGCCACTCTTGAATATGATCAGAGATATGTGTGGCTTTGACTTGCCAAAATGTTGACAAGATCTTAGTACCAGTATCATAACTTACTGGTAACTGAAAGTGGTTCAAGAAGTTCATGGATAGATCATTAAAGGTCCAATATGTGGCCCTGGGGAACTCTATATACCATTTCACCGAGATCTTGTGAGGGTGCGTTGAAATAGGCATAAGTGACCTTAATCGTGATTCAAAGAATTGGAAGAGCACCATAGGTGGAAAGTGGTAATATGCTCTCCACGTTCCTCACCATTATTACCTTTGAATTTTGGAATGTCCGAAGGAAGCTTAGCGGGAACAACCAGGCACATCAGATCATGAGAAACCGGATCGTTGGTCAACTTCATTAAATTAGGTAGATTGAAAGTAGCTAGGAAAGGGAGCCTAGGTTGTGTCATTTGTTTCCATGCTCCCTAAGAGGACTAATATACATAGGGTTGTTGGTTGTAAACACCGTGGCCTTGGCCAGACGGATAATAACTTCCTCCCATATGACCCATAAATAGATACATGGGGATACTATAATTAGGAATAACTTGAGACTAGGGTGCTACATAGCCATAATTATAATATTGATATGATGGTCATCCCCTAGACACATAAGGAGGTGCATAACCTCCTGACATAGCATGACTGATAGATGAGAGAACAACATGGCTAGAAGCAATACTCCGTCCCGAAGAACTGCATAGGTTGTAAGGAGGGTGTGTCATGAAAAATTCAATCAAAGGAATAGGTATAGAAGATGATGGGACATATGATGAAATTTATGATTTACCTCCAATGCTCACATGTCTACGGTCACCTCCGCTAGAAGGGATCCCAATGGTATGCCTGGATGAGGAGTAAGGAATTCCTCCCACAAAGAGTGTGGAAGGTGCAATAGGACCACTATCAAACTGATTGACATGGAACCCAATCGTAGTGACCCCAGGCACACCACTAAGACCAACACTAGGATTGACAACATATAACAGAAAACTATCTGTCATATCTAGCATGCCAAATATAAAAGTGTCAGTGCTAGAGGGAACAAGATGAGTCTCATTGCTCTACCTTCAAGGAGAATATCATCAGTTAGTATTTACATATTATGAAAACTAGGATCATGCATTATATTATTTACCAGCCTCAAAGTGATCAGCTTCTTTCAAAGTCCCATATACACCGAACAACAAATTTCTTGTCTCGGAGGACGGAGAAGGAGGGGCTTCCGAGATCTTAGATGTATGACTCACGATGAGATTGATGTGTGAATCATAGTGAGTATGATTCCTCCAGGTTGTCTAACTATCTTTCGCGAAAGAGGAGGAGACGTAGAAGACATAAGACCTACCAAACGACGAGAACAAGGAGATTTCAGTCCTTGATCCACGATGACTCCACAAAAATAAACAGACTCAACTAATTACGAACCCTAGAGAAATCTAGAGCACAAAGAGCACACTCCTAAGAAAATCTAAACCAAGTGCAAGAAATCCAAGGGGAGGATAAATTATCTCCCAAATGTAGCATGTAGGTCTCGCCTAGGAGAGGCCTACGAATCCCATACACTACAAGCAAAGGTGTGTAACCAATTATAGTGGCCCTTATATTCAACACGTAAAGAGACTGTGTTGTTCAACCCCTACCTGGCTAGGACACTCCCAGAATAAACTCTGCAAGTACCCAATGCAATACCCAGTTAAGGAAACTAAGGTCACCCCAATATAACCAATGCTCAGGTAGACAGTCATAGGCGAGATCTACTGTATGGGAAGGGTAACAAAGCTCGAACATCGAAAGCACCAAAGGTACCTCAAAATCCCCCAAATACGAATAAGATCCTAGAAATATCTTCGGCATTGCACAGAGAGTGGAAAGGGGCTATCCCCACCAAAAAAGTGTATGATGCCTCATGCTTAACTCTTATGTAAGAGGAGCGTCCTGAGAACACTAATTATACCAAGTATTTCACTCTCTCACCTAGACAGACACCTACTTGTTTTGTTTAGTAGTCTTAGAGAAATTTACTCACAAAACCTATTCCAAGACTTTAAAACCTAACCTTGTTTATGGACTGCTATAAAATAAAAAGTGTAATTCATTTTAAATTAAGCGTTGATTTTAAGGTTGTGATTACTCAAAGGAAATGGTTGTGCAACTAGTGATGTTATGAACCGACAGTAAAGTAAATATGCACACCTAACAAACGATGCCAAGTGCAATTCATATTGAATGAGAAAAGGGTATGCCACTATATGAAATGCATAAATTTTCCTTCAAATGAAAATGCATATTTCCCTATATGAAAGTCTAACTACTGTTCAATTAAGTAAAACCTAAATACAAGTACTAATCCATGTACATGTATCATGCATAAATATGAAAAAACAATATATTTTTATATTTTTGAAGTAAATGATATGTAAATGCAATAAAAGACTCTAAAATTCCCAGACCCTACAGCAAGTATCAAACACAAGCCAAGAAAGACACTAAGACATAAAAGTTCTAATGCACTAATACCAAAACAAAAATAGAGAAAGATAACAAGAACAAGTTTTACCTAAAAAGAAGATAAAAAGGTCTTTGGTCAGAAATAGAGGAAGTAGACAGACCTCAAAAGCATCCAAGAAGAATCGACAACATTCAAAACCCACCCAACAACTCTTAAACACAAAATTCACTCTCAAAATAGGGCATACACTACTATCTGCAACAAAGATGCGTCTATACACAACTATTTAAGGAAAACCCGCATGTATACGCATCTGTAAAGTAAAAACCCGCGTATAGCAAGAAAAAGGTCATAAAATGACAACATAAGATACTCCAATAGGATACTAACAAACCAACATATTTATGGACCTGAAACAGAAACACAGAGAAACAGAGAGCAATTCAAGCACATTGTGCACCCAAACCCAAAAGAAAAACAAGGAACACTCTCCAGTGGAGTCGCCAATTCTGTTACTGAGAGAAACTTCCTATGGCTTGGGGTAGACCAAAACAGACTAAATGACACCAGAAATCAATCCACTTCAATATGCAAGAGAAATAAATGCCTCTAACTCTAAGGGATACAGAACACACCTTATTTTGGACAGTTGTAGTAGATCCCCGTTGAGATTTCCCAACCGTGGTTGTACCTACAATTCACCCTCAACAACAGAAAACAAGAAAAGCATGATATACATTAAAGTGTTAGGCCTACTCTAGCATATGTAAATACAACATGTATAATCAAATATAACTACATCCATGGATCAAAATATTCATAGTCATACACATGTAATGGATGAGAAATCGATATTCTATTAATAAAGAACTGAGATAACAGTGACAAACTCTGTCAACACCTCGTCGAAATGGAGAAACCGAGTCCTCCACCACTTCAATTCTCCATCTCAATGGAAATCTTACAAGGAAATGACAATATTGGAAAGAGCAGCAATGTGTGCTCAAAAGGACAAAGGGATGCAGACTCAAGCATAACCAAATGAGGAAAGAATGAACTATAGTTTCCTTTCTCTCTAATGTTCTCCTCCTCTAATGCATCCAAGAGGCTCAATATATAGCCCTTCAATAGGTAATGAAGGGTCGAGTTGGAGAGTTTCCAGGCATATAGAAGGCCAAGAGTCAAGCTATTCGGGATTAATTGAGGAAAAATCCAAATATTTTTTGTTATGTGCACATTTCCCGATGTACACGATCTACAATGGAGCAACTTGCGTATACATGTGTCTTTTAAGCCAAAACTCGCGTATGGAAATAAAAAAGTGTTTTCTAAGGGATTTCTTGGATCATCAAAGTATAATTTGAGCAATGGGGGTCCAAAGAGTTTGTAGAAGGACATGGAAGGCCATAAAAGTGTGATCTACCAAGTGTGGTAAAATCAAATATAACACTTTTTACCACCTTCCTCTTTGTATACGCGGGTCATAGAACATACAGTCATGTATATATACTGACTGCAGTCTACTTAGTCGCGTACATATGCTATTGATCTTTGAACAGTCGCATACACCTCCCTTTTTGGTTGATTTTTTTATGTGTGAAGTTGCTAGGTGGGTTGTGAGTGTGGGTGAGTCTACCTGGGTACCCTTTTTGTCCTTTGAATCCTCCTATTGTGACCATAAACCTCTTTCTAATTTTTTTTTTGTGAAAGTAGTTCTTGTCAATTTATCTCCTTTTTGTTTTTGCATTAATGCATTAGTATTTTGGCCTCGGTGTCTTGCTTGGCTTGTGTTTGTTGTTTGTTGTAGAGACTGAGAATTTTAGTGACTTTTATTGAATTTTCATTCATTTATATTGAAAATATAAAAACAATTTTGTAGTTGCATGTTTACTTGAATCTTGCATTGCATTGAAATTGGTACTTGCACATGGTTTGATTAGATGATATTCATGTCTAGGATTTCATATAGGAAGGGTTTCATTGGCATTTGAAAATGAATATACTTTTTGTGCATTACATTTAGTGGCATACCATTTTTCATTTTAAAATAAAGTTGCACTTGGCATTGTTTTTAGGTGTGCATATTTTCTTTCATTATTGAGTCGTAACATCACTAGTTGCATGTCCATATCCCTTGAGTTATTGCAACCTCCAAAATTAACACTTAATTAAAATTGATTAAAACGATTTTATTTTATAGGGTGCGCCAACAAGCTTAGGTTTTAGAGACTTGGAATAAGATGATGTTAGTAAACTTCTCCAAGAATATGAAACAAAACAATTAGGTGTCTTCCAAGGAGAGAATAGAAATACTGGTATAATTACTGTTATCATGAGGCTCCTCTTACATAGGATTTAAGCATGAGGCAACACACACATTGGTGGTGGGGATATCCCTCTACTACCTTCTGCTGACCATCAGAGATATTTCAATGATCTTATTCGTATTTGGGGAATTTTGAGGCACCTTTGGTGCTTTCAAGCTTCGCGCTTTATTACCCTTCCCATACGGTAGATCCCACCTACGACTGTCCACCTAAGCATTGATTATATTGGAGTGGCCTTAGTTTCCTTAACTAGGTATCTTAGGGGGTGTTTGCAGAGGTTATTATGTGAGTGTCCTGAATAGGTAGGGGTCAGACAACATAGTCGCTTCATGTGTTGAAGCTGAGGGACACTATATTTGGTTATACACCTCCACTTGTAGTGTATGGGAGTATTAAACCTATTCTAGGCGATACATACCTACTGCATTCGAGATCTCACTTGTCCTCACTCTTGGATTGTTTGCATCTAACCTAGTTTTACTTAGGGGTGTGCTTTTTTGTGCGCTAGTTGGATTTAGGGATCATGGTTACTTGAGTCTTTTTATTTATGGGTCATCGTGGATTGATTTTTGGCACCCCTTCAGTCTCTTTGTTTAGCAGGATTACCACCTTGTGATCCTCCACCACCTCTTCGTAATATTTTTAGACATTATAGGAAGCCTCTTTTCCATAGAGGTTCCCACACAACGTTTATGATGAGCACCATTTCAGAATCCCTAGAGTTCCCTCCATCCCCATCGTCTATATTGGGGTGAGGATCCTTTGAGGTTCCCCCTTCATATACTATATGGATTCATGAGACTCCGATTTATATAGACCCTCACGGGGTTGGTCCTTCCCATACTACATGACAACATTTGTTAGATTTTTTTAACACCCCAGTTTTGACCCCATTTGCATTGAATGTATATGATGTACATATTGTAATTAATCATGGCGTGGAGCTACAGGAAAAAACCCCACCATGGATTATCATTTTATGTTCTGGCGATTAAATCGGTGCCGATGGCATTTTGTGCTAGCCAGGCACGTTGCGATTTTAAATCATCATGTAATTATGCAATTAATTAAAAACCCACAACCAGCTATGTCAATGCAACAATAATGAGAAGGAGCATGATTTCCTAAGGATAATAGGGGGGGGGATATTCAAACCTTTGGGGACAATGGGGAAAATCCAAATGTCAAAGGGGGAACCCATCAAAACTGTCAACTACCTTTCTTGTCTCATTCACCCAATCATTTATTACTGCCAGAAATTGGTTGGGTTAGTTATTGCATGGTATGGGAAAGGTAAGACATCCCAAATTCGAATTGGAGAAGACATCAATTTTTGCGAAATGATTTTTAACTCCTTGGGAAAGAAAAAACCAAAAAAAAACATAGGCCATTCTACCATGCTTCCACATTTTCATGTTTTCCTCACCATTTTTCCTTAACGTGAGCTCTCTCAGGCATTCTGAACTTCCTGGGTGTGAAACCATTCACGTTCTTGGTCTTCCCCACGATTTTGGAGTTCATGGCGTTCACCATTCACATTCTCTGTTGTGCTCTTCCTTTTTCCTAGGGCTGGGAAGTGTTTTTCTTAACGTTCAGTGGTTGGGGTCACTCCTGGGCATTTTTGTGTTGTTTCTACCTCTCCACGGTTGGGGAATTTCGTGTTCAGAGTTGCACAGCCAATGGGGGAAATAGATCCACGAATTTTGGGTGTCGATTGATTCATTTTGGCCATTTTAGGGCCATAAACGAATATGGAATTCGATTTGCTGCTAAGGGGGTTGTTTTACCCATCTGCAAATTCATTTTTGGCTCCTAAGTCAATTTTCATCAATCCCAGATCTGGAAATTATTGTGTATTCCTTTTTTGTTTTGGTTGAACTATTTTTGGAGTGGAAATGGGGTCTGAGCTTGCTTGATAAACCTAGTGTGCGCAGGAGCCTCACAGACAGAGCTAGAGGGATAGCTTTCTTCTTTACATGCCCTGAATAGCACTGGAAGGGAAGGCATAGCCTGAGGGACTATGTAGCAGAGAAGGGGATGCTTCCTTGTGTTGGGTGTGTGTGGATGTTTTAGAAGTCAGGCTAGTTCTAGTACAGGTGTCCATAGCTCTTGGATTGAGCTCACTAGCTTAGCAACCAACCTTTCCATCTCCTTGTTAGCCTGATAAACCTAATTGTGTTAGTTTGGCTGAGTTTTATGTATCCTTAGCTATGTGTGAGCCTACTAGTGTTTCCCTTATTCCTTGTGGAATCATGCCTAGCTTGGGGGTGGCAGTGTTGTTGAGCAATTGATGAGCACACTGGCCTATGGTTGGGTGGAACGTTGCAGCGACGTAGCTGGTTACGAGACAATCTTATTCGAAGATAAGTATTCTTGTGTTTAAATCCTTGCAACTGTGTTTGTTTTATAAATCCATATGAACACGTTAAATGCTGTGAGTGAATGAAATTGCTTCCGTTGTTTGATAGTAATTTATGCATCTGTGTATGTTTATTTCCAATGCATTTTATTTTATATTCATGGGGCTAGATTACCCAGAATGTTAGCTGTTAGTTAGGTCCTCTCCACCGAGTAGAGGGTTGGGGACGTGACACTTTACATCCTACAATTGAAACTTTGCATAAGGAAGATCGAGTGTTGAGGCTCAGTTAGTTCCCTTAAGTTCAAGAACTTTTACATTAGGCATGTATGATATCACTATTAGTATTCCATCGCCTGCCTCAGGTTCTAGAGCATACCATAGTGTTGGACCGAGGGGCATGTCATCCCTTTACCTTGCGCATCAATTCTGAGAATTCATTGTATTTTTCCTTTTACTACATTTGTCGGGGTATTTTCACTTCCTTCATCTGGTCTTAACACTAGTGTTCATTTCCATGGGGGTGGCAGTGGATACATGAGCATTGGGTCTATAACTTACATTCCTTTTTCTATTCCATCATCCACTACATAGATTCCTTCAAATGGATTTATTATGACAAACACTCCCTATGTCCCACACAATCCCTCAAGAAGATATGATACATTTAACTATGTTGCCCCCTCTTCGTCTGATGCAATTGTGTCTAGAAGTTACGTACCTCCCCAGGTGTTTGGGGGTCAGCTGGTCTATTAGTCAAGTCACTATGGTTACATGGTTCCTCTTCCTCAGGGAATACCTCAATACCAAATCCTTGTGTATCCTTATATGGGCCATATGGGAGGAAGCTACTATCATACTGGTCAAGGCCATGGACTTTATCAGAATCAACCCTATATGAACCAACCCTTCCAGGGAGCATGGAACCAAATGGCACAACCTAGGGTCCCCTTTTTAGCCACTTTGAAATTTCCTGGCCTATATAAACTTACCATGACTCGGTGTGTCATGATACGACATGGCCCATTGTTCCTGCCAAAATTCCTTCGGATATTCCAAGGTTTGAGGAAAAGAATGGCAAGGACCATGGCGATCATGTGACTACATTCCACTCATAGTGCTCTTCAAATTCACTGAAGAGTTCTATTTCGAAATGGTATATAGAGATGCATGGGGGAACATATCAAACTTTTAATGACTTAGCCTTGGTCTTCCTCAATCTCTTTCAGTTATCGATACAATGTGATGGTGGTATAATACTCTTGTCAACATTTTAGAAAGACAAGGAAACCCATATCTTTGATCACATTCAATAGTGGCACAGATGAAAATGATTGATCAAGTCCAACATAACACTTTAATTTTTATTGGAATGGTTCCTGAAGTCTTTATTACCATATATTGCAAAGGATGTTTCAACATACGATGTGCTTCGATGGATAATGTAGACTATTAGGAGGGACCTCAACTCTAGGGATAAGACTTGGTACCCTCTCAAGAAACAAAGTTCTCAATATGCTAGAAAACTCAAAGTTTTTGACACGACCCAACATGAAATCTATCAACTGTTGTTTCATGGTGCTCAACAACAAAGTACTCTAGTCATATATCGTGGCCTCATGCATTCTAGAATGTAGAATATGAGAGGTTGTGATGCTTGATGTAGTGATGTTGAACCCTCTATTCTATGCAACACTAGAATGATTACCTTGAGACTAAGGCTCTGGATTGCATTTACCGGGACTTGTCTTCCACCCTTTTCTTTATCTGGAACATGATACATATCTATGTATTCATTGATGGTTAGTCCTGTACCTACTCCATGAGCCCATAGATTTACTACGTCGCCTTTGCGGGATATTCTAGTAATCAAGTAGATATATTCTACCTCAAGTCTCAACGACATCCCATCTAGCATTAATTCCTCCACGTCTGGATCCCAATAGTTCATGAACATTTTCAAGAGTCTTGGTTGAGATCTAAATCTCCCAAGGTTCCAAAACTTATAAGGACCACATATTTGTAGTTCTGGTTAGCATTTGAATCATCATGAATGAACCTACCAATGTCCTCATGTTCTCATTCTCTCCACCCAAGCACCATCCTTCCAAAAGAAACCAATTTGTGTGAGTTTTTACCCTAAAAATGATATACACAGCCTTATGCATGAGTTTTTAGTGGAAACGAGGACATATATACATGATAAGGCTTTGATTTTCTCATGTATACATGACCCTATATGATACCCAATGACCTATCACCTGCGTGGGCTAAGAAGCCCACTTTCGGTGGCCCAAAACTAAGAAATTCACCATGAAAATTGAAGATTAAAACATTGAATGGATAGACCATGTGATAGTGAGTCCTCATGACTGTCAATTTCATGGCTCTTGTATCTCAGAATATATGTCTAAATTTTGGGGGTCCAATAAGCTCCAAATATACTATGATGGGTGAAAAAACAAATGGTATGGTAAAAATTTGATTTTTTACTATTTATTAAAAAAATTTACCCACTTTCCTATACTTTGGACTCTTTACTAACTATTTCCATTTGTTTTGGACTAATACTATTGTGTAGGGTCTGTTGACGTTTTTTCCCTCTTCGACCCAGGTTCATACCTTATGTTGTGTGTAACAAATCCCAAGATATCGACCCGACAGAGAAAGGCTCAGTCGACAACACTTGTAATGGAGATGCAGTCTCACCCGAGATATCTCTTATGGGTAACTGTAAGAACCAGGTTTATGTAGTTGGGTGGGGGTTTCTTCTCCTTTGGAACCTTACTAGCTTGCTTGACCAAAGCCAGTGGGTGCATTGCTTAATCCTATTGTGCGCATATAAGACACTTCTTAACTTATCCATTACAACGATTATAACAGAAAGATATGATTAACACACATGTTATCCATCAATAGTGAGATTCATGCATAAGGAAACTCATCATAGGAAAATACATAAACACTTAATCACAATATACATTCCTACGAATTAAGCACATTCATCATATACATGCATATACATTCACATAAATTCACACACATTCATGCGACATAAACACATTCATCATCTACTCAATGATTCAATCAAAAATGTGGAAACCCATCGAGGAAAAACCACAAGGGAACTCTTCATCTGGTATGAGAAATATATGGCAAATTTTGTCTGTGCACATAGTTTCAGAGTCTCTTCTAGATATTCTTCTCTTATCTATACAAACTTCTCTCTCCTCTCATGCTCTCTGGTCTTTTGTCACTCAATATTCTCCTACTTGACTCTACAATTGATCCGAACATATCCTAAGTCAACTACTATTCTCTATACTTTTATGCACTCAACTGCAGATTACTCAATTCTTCTTACAGACACAAAACCTACTAAGTAACTGAGTAAGTAACTAATTAAGTAAGCAACCGAGAAACCCAACAAGCAATCTGAACACATCTTGGGTTCTTCATTCTTATAGGCTCTTACATATCACTATCAACTGAATCCATTCAGTTAGCCAGAAGGATGTCATTCCTATTCTAGTATAATTTATCAGTAGGCATTGACAACCTGAATTACAAATATTATTTTATTCCTTACAATAAGTATGAATTCCATTGATTCTAGTTGACCTTGTACCCACAATCTTCCTTGAACTGTCATTTTCAACCATTGCTCTAATGTACATCTCTTCTAGCATGATTCCTTCCATCGCGACTGATCTCGTCACATCCTTCCCTCCCATAACGGATTCTCTTATGTCTCAACTTTATCTGCAACTACTTCTTTCCTTAACTCTTTCTTCCTAATCTACTTCTACTCTTCCTTTTCTACTTCTGTCATAACTCCTTTTCCTTCATGCAATCGGAGACTTTACCTTCATGGGAAGAATTCTAATTGAATTATTCCTATCTTTCCCTAGGACCTAGAGGACCCAAACACTCACTTGTGGCTCATCCCAAACAAAACAATGTTATTCATCAACTTTTGAATTTGTAATGACTTTACCTTGAAAATATTGGAATATTTTCATTACCTCTTCTGTCTCTGATCGCACATATTCTTCTGCGTTCTCCAAGTTTTCCACAAGGTTGTACTTGAGGTGTTCTGATGTTAGATCCCTACATCCTCCGCTGCTCATCGCACCCTCTGATTTAGAGGATGAATAATTCCTGTAATCCTTTATGCTTCGTCTTGCAACTTTGTGACTTTATCTTTTCTTTGTTTTTGTTGCATGCACAACACCATAACTTGTTGTTGCAACTTATTCATTTCTACTACCTTATCCATCTTCTTTGCTAAGGGTAACTTATTCGTCTCACTCTTCAACTGAGTTACTCCTATCTCAGTTGTGCGCAACTCCTCTGCAACTTTTTCTAGCTCGACGTCATCGATCAAGGATTCCCAAGTCTAGGAGACTTGGTCAACATCCTTAGTGTAGGATGACTCTTCCTCTTCGATCCTCTTCGTAGCCTCTGCTGCTTCTTTTCTTCTTTCTTCTATTACCTTCAAGGGTGTTGCTAGTTTGAGTTGTGTTTCTACCTCTATGAATGTTTTGCGAAGGTTTTCTTCTATCTCGCAAAGTCGAATGACCTTGGATTCTGGAAACATCTCCTTTGTTACTCCTTCATCAACAAACTTTGTGCACGCAAGAGATACAACATTGTCAATCCTATGACTATTCTCCTCCCACGTTTTTCTTTATTCCTCGACCTCTTGTACTTCTTGTTTCATTTTATTGACACTTTTATTTACTACTTTCGCCTACTTATACAAGGTCCCTTCTCTTAATCAAGGCACCTTCTCTTAATCAAGGGGCCTCATTTATTTCTTTATTTTCTCTCTCTCATTCTCTCTCTTTTCTCTATATTTTTCTTTCTCTTTTCTCTCTCCTTTTTTATGTGATCAAGTTAGGGATATAGTGATATGGCTTAGCCGACTTCCAGTTATCAGTCCTCTAACTAGTGTTCCATCTAGATTTTGCAACTGCACTGCACCTCCATTAGTGATATGAATTAGAATGTACGGTCCAACCCAATGTGTCTTTAACTTACCAGGATGATTAAAAACAATTCTGCCATACATAAGAACAATTTCTTTGACCTGAAACTATTTTTTCTTAATGTGTCGATCATGCCATACCTTTTGTATTTATTTTTTAATGTTTTAGTTATATCCCATGAAAAAATGTTCTTCTTCCATATGCACAAGTTGCAATAATATCTCCTCTACAACATCAACATCTGTCATCTCTATGATCGCAACGATTCTTAGACTCGAGACAATATAATACATTGGCATCCAACTTCATGTCCATATGCCAAGAAAAATGGAGTGTGGATTGTCAATTTTTTACAAGTCGTGCGATATGCCCATAATACTGTGGAAATTTTCTTATCCCAGTCATCTCTTTGGGAAGTAAAATATTTGTCAATGCATTTTCTAGAATCTTATTAAATGGTTCGACAACACCATTCACTTAAGGGTGGTATGGTGTTGTCTTTCTATGCTGAATTTGGAATTCTTCCATCGTTTGTTCAATCAACTAGTTGACAAAGTGCTTACCTTGATCATTTATTAAAATATTTTGGCATACAAAGTGTGTGCCTTAAGCACACTAGAGATACAAGTGAGGGAGAGATACCAGATGAGGAGGAGGAGATAACTATTGAAACGCCTGAGGTAAGAATACAAAAATCAATCTTTGGTGCAGGTTCAAGTTCAAAGGATGATGTACCATTCTATAATGGGAGATTGGATCTAGAGGAACTAATTGATTGGATCAATGCTATGAATAAACACTTCAATTATGCTGAAGTGAAGAAGAAAATCAAGTCATATTTTCTATCATGAGGTTGAGAGAGGATGCATCCTTGTGGTGGGATGATGTGCAAGAGGAAAGAATCTTGAAACATAAATCCAAGATCAATAGCTGGAGAAGAATGAAAGCTAAGTTAAGAGGTAAGTTTCTCTCTAAAGGTTACCAATTCATTTTGTTTAGGAAAATGGAAAATCTTAAGCAGAAGTCAATGACGGTTAGGGAGTTTACTGAGGAATTTTATAAGGTGAATATTAGATAAGTTTATATAGAGGATATTCCTGAGAGAGTTGCCAAGTATGTAAATAGCTTAAGATTTGATATTCAAGATGAACTAAGCTTGTTGTCATTGAGATCTGTTGAAGAATCATATCAGATTACTTGGAATGTTGAGGAGAATTTGATGAGAACGCAGAGTCAGAAATAAAAGGTGAAAGGCTTCGGAGGAAGGGAACAACAACAGAAAGGTGAAGATATCAATTCAAACCAGCAAACACATCCTAACAGAACTAATGATATCAGAGGTGGAAGAGGTGCTTCAAGAGGAAGAGGTGGACAAGTAAGGTGTTATACATGTGGGAAACTTGGCCATATGTGGCATGTGATTGTCCAGATAACAATGCAAGACAAAGAGGAGCACAAGTAGTGCAAGATGAAACTAAGACTCTTAAGGAATTAGAAGTGGCTGAGAATTACCCAAAATAAGGTGTGGCTTTGATATTTAGGAAGGATGATGTGGGAATTAATGAGTTAGTCCAGAGGAGGATTTTGTTCAAGACAGATTACAAAGTCGAAGGTAAGTGATGGAAGTTGATGATAGATAGTGGTAGTACTGATAATTTGGTGTCTAAAGAAATGGTGGACATACTGAAATTGAAGAGAATAGTAAATCTAGAACCATACAGAGTTGCATGGATGCAGAAAGGTAATCAAGTTCTAGTGAATGAAAAATGTCAAGTAGAGTTCCAAATTGGGACTCTATCAGGATGAGGTAAGATGTGACATAATAGAAATGGATGCTTGTCATGTTTTATTAGGTAGGCCTTGATATTTTGAAAGAGATACAATACATGAAGGAAAAAGGAATGTGTATTACTTTGAAATGAGTGGTAAGAAGCATATCCTTCATCCATTCATAGGTAAGAAAGAAGAATTCAGTAAGTGGTTGTTGATGATGACTAACAAGAATTTCATGGAATATTCAAAGGTTGAAGCAAAGCTAAAGGTAATTTCAAAAGAAATTTTGTCAAGTGATTTTGAGAATGTAATGACTAACAAAGTGTTCTATGAAAGCATAATATGTACCAAAGGAAATAGTAGACCTGTTGCTGAAAGAATGCTGGAAGAGATGGCTAAGGGGACTGTTCAATATGAGAGAACTACCTAGATTTAAACTTTGGGTGTCTGCTACAATGCTGCAGAAAAACAATAGAATGGGAACTCATGGACAGGAGCCCATGAAAAAAATCAAGCTGGGAAGTCTAATGCATGAGCATAGGTTCAAGAAGGGTGAAGTTATCTATGAATTCAAAAAGTCAACTATGACTTTCTGGAAGAGACTACATCTCATTTGTAATTTACTGTTTTTTAAATAAAATAGAAATTAGTTTTTAAATAAAAGGATCTTAGAATACTATGTTGTAATCAGTTAGTGTTGGTTGAGCATTTAGTGTTGGTTGATTGTTTTTAGTAGATAAGCAGCCGAGTCATAGAACATATTCTAAAATTTGTTTTTTCCCCCTAAATTGTGGATTTGTAATAGATTTACTTTATGCATTTAAACACAATTAGAAGTTCATTGTAGATATCTAGTGTGATAGATGGAGGTTTTTTTTTAGCTCGGTAGCTTGAGAGAGAGTTTGAAGAGAAAAACTCAGAATAGGATATTTCTTGAGCGAACAGAACAAACCTGTGGAAAATTGTTCCTGTGGAATTCAATATCTAAATTACATTCAAGCTCTGAGAAATTAAATAGTGATTTTAGTGAAATTGATGTGTTTATACACTGTGATTGAATAAAATTGGTGAATTAAAGAGAGATGTTATATGCATTCTCATATAAAGAGGTCTCTACCTGTGTTTTATGGGAATCAAGCATGCACAGTCGCATTATTGAGATAGTAGAAGAATATTTCATATTTTTATGAATTGTATGTCTATAACCGGGATAAGGAGGATAATTTCTTGTTGAAATTTTGGTATATGCTCAAAAATCCTTTGTGTATCCATATAAATTGTAGGAAAGACAAGACTTGGAGGAGGCAAAAGGTCAGAAGATCGAAGGCCAGTGTTCCTTTGAAGAAGAGAATATACGGTCATTAGTGAATCAGGTTCTTTGTAATCATTAAAATCACGTGGGAGTGATGTGTGATAGTATGAATGAATGATTTCCCAAAGGCCAAAGCATATCGCAATCATAGTGAGTCGAACTGAATGAGAGATTAGTCACATGGTTCTTCCTAAGTGTGATGAAAGAGGTATTGGTATGGTTCTCTCTTGTGTATTGAGTTAGACAAAAGCTAGCATGTTATACATGTATTCATGTGTATAAACTCAAAACAAACCCGTGAGTTCATCATTTTGAGTTTATCTGGTATCTCAATGAAATCAAGAAGCGTTTGTGCTTATGCTGAGTGCGTTGAGGATAAATACACTTATGGATCCTTGTGTGTATACTAAGAAAGTTCTAGTTTGCATCAAAATGTCAGAGAATAAGGTCACCTTCTAAGTCTGGTTGAAACCTTTACTGGTCAAGAAGCACGGTGGAAGGATACACAAAAGTCTTGACTCTATACATGGACTTTAGTGTCAACATATTTTTTAAATAATTCAAAGGGAAGAAACTTACAACACACGTGGAAATAAAAAAAAATCGTAAAGGCCAAGATCCAATAAGACATACTAATGTATGTGAAAATGAATGGAAACAACTAGGATAGAGGTTTGAAAGAGTATGTTCTCACAAATTCCCAAAGTACACTTAATGATCTACCAAAACAAACTGTATAATATGGAAGAGGCTAGAGGAGAAACCTTTAGCTTAAAAGAATTAAAAGAAAAGTTTATAAGAGACTTCTCTTTGACTATGGAAGAGGAAGGAATCAAAGAAGCAGTCTCGGAAGTTAAAAATTTCATACAATTGATGAGTAATGTTGCACCGACCATAGTCAATCGACCACAGTTGACAGTAATAATATCATGGCCAAACCAAATCATTGGTCGAATTAATTAAAATTAAAAAATGACATAACTGTCTTAAATATTTGGTTGTAAAAGATATCATCCATGCACATTAAAACCTTTAAGGTATCTGATGAAAGTAAAGGAAAAATTGAATGAGAAATACTTACTGAAAAAACATCCCTCTTGTTTTTACAGAATTTAAAGAAGGAGATCAACCAATCAATGAAACAAGAACACCAGAATTGATGGATGCATAAATAAAAATGAAAGAATTTGACATTTTGAATGATGATCGACCAAAGATAGAAAAAATAAATAGTATTGGTATATAACCAGCAAACAACAAAAATCACTAAGTTGTTAAATGAATACCAAGATGTGTTCGCACAAGATTATGGAGATTTAAAGGGTCTAGTACAAGAAATGGGAAAAATAAAAATCGACATAAAACCAAACGTCAGACCTGTAATGAAGTGACCATATAAGTTGGCACAAAAGTATAAAGACATAGTAAACAAAGAAATATAAAATATTCTAGTAGTTGGATTTATTTATATAGTGCGCCAACTGGAATGGACCATCCCTATGGTCGTGCAATCTAAGAAGCATGACCCAACAAAATTATGTATCTACATCGATAGAGTGACATTAACCAACCCTTTTCATAGAATCTTTGTCGAGGAAATCATCAATGAAGTTACACATCACGAATACTATTCCTTCACCAACATATTTTATGGAAATAACCAAGTCCTTATTGGTAAATAATATCATAAAACAATCATCGATATTGAATTCAACTCAATACTTACTCAACCTAAAGACGTTGGAATGGGTTGTCCTAATGCATATGCTAGGACGAAGCTGAATAAAGCAGAAATAAATTATTCAACAACATAACGGGAAGCAAAAGGCATGATTTTCCCATTACATAAATATCAACATTCTCTGTTGTATAACCCTATTATATTATACATTGATCATAAAGCACTCAAGTATCTAGTAAATAAACCATTCCACCATGGTCGCATATACAGATGGCTACTTTTATTTCAAAAATTTGAATTTGAAATAATTGTCATACCCAGAAAGACTAATGTTGGTCTTGACCATTAGTCAAGAGTAGAATATAAGAATACCTTGACGGGATCAACGATGAACTTCCAAATGCACATTTATTTAGTGTCGAAGATGCACCAATGAAATTAGAAGATATACACAATATCTTGAAGAGTATTAATCTCTAGAAGGAATGCTAGAAAAGAAAAAGAAAATAATTGCAACAAAGTTTGCACCGTATACTTTAACAAATGGATTCCTATACCAATTAGGACTTGATAAAGTACTCTGAAAATGTGTCCTAGAACACAAACAACAAGCTATCATCAATGAAGGACATAGTGGACCAGTTGGTGGACACTTCCAAGCTGTTGCAACTGCACAAAAAATATTACAATCTAGACTATGGTGGTTGACGCTACATAAAGATTGCAGAACGTGGGTGAACAAATGCGAAAGATGTCAAAGAAAAATTCGACCATTGCCAAGTATTGAAATTCCCTTAATATTTGTTAATCCAATATTAACATTTGAAATATGGGCTATCGGTTTCATTGGACCTTTTCCAATTCGTTATTGTCATACCATATCACAATATATTATTACAGTAGTCGAATATGTGACCAAATGGGAAATAGTTGAACCTTTCAAAGCATGTTCCATTGAAGTAGATGCTAATTTATATACGAAAATATAACTACAAGATTTGGATGTCCTCTTACACTTAGCAGTGACATATGAACGCATTTTGTTAATAAGACTATATCAATACTAATGAAATAATTTATGGTCAACCATCAATAGAGATCAACTTATCATCCATAGTCCAATGGAGCTATTGAAGAAATCAATAAAACTCTAACCAAAGGATTAACAAATATTTGTAACATTGATAAGGATGATTAGGATGATAAGATACCTACTATCTATGGACATATCGATCAACTTACAAATGGTCGACATGATATACAACCTTTAAACTCATCTATGGATAGGAAGTAGTTGTCCTGTTGTATTTTAAATAAAAGGCACCAATAATTGCATATGTACTTCATCAAGATTTTGTTAAAGAAAAAGAGAACATAAATTTTGATCTAACAAAATTAGAAGCCTCAATGCCAAATATCAATTCACCATCAAGATGTGCAAAAACAACAACAGAAATATTGGCATGACCGTAATATAAAAAGGAAGGACATATCAGTTGATGATCTAGCATTATTATATAACAATCGAATGAAAGGAAAACTGTAAAAAGATACATACACCCTAGCTTGGTCCATACATAGTTGAAGAACAAGAGTTTTTACAAAATTTGTTAACAATGTAAGACTAAAAATATATAAAACAATATAGAACATGCACGATGTCGACCAATGGTCGCCGATCTCCATTTGATCGATCATCGTGACCTGGGAACAAGCATGATGCAATGATAGTAGACTTGAACAAGCATAACAACCCAAGGAAACACCTACGAGTGAACCAAATAACTGCACCTAACCAATGAGTATAAACCAATAAGCAAAACATGATGGACAATTCAAAGCAGCATAGGAAAAACCGACTAAACAAATGAACACCTTATGGTGTACTCCTTCATGACTGACCCCTTTTAAGAAGTTATGATGATTGTCGATTAAAGATTGCACTAAAAGAATCCATGTGCGTGTGAAGTAGTTGTTACCCATTTAGTTTTCAATTAATGTCGTCACCTACTCAACATAATTGCGCACCAAGTGAACACGTTATAAATAAAGAGCTAGAACAGAGTTGGGAACATTTTTGCAATGAAATTGAGCAAATGAAACAATGCCAAGAAATACCAAAGCCTGCTAGCCTAACACCCACACCTATAAACACATCCTATATGGCCTTGAAGAAAGGGACCACGATGACCATAACAATGAAAGCTACAGAAAAAACCTAGCAGGAGATAGAGGAAGTCTCCATTCCACCTCTAAAAGCCAAATTGACCAAAAAAAAAAAAAAAACTCACACCGAAGAACGCTAATGGAGAAGATAATGGAAAGAACTTTGTGAATGGGTTATACAGAATGAAAAAAGGATTGAGGTGGCTAATAGACTAGCCACAGTGAACATCCGACATTATCTCAATTCCCCCCCATTAGACAATTTTGATGGGTTGAAAGATTTGATTGCTTAATATATTGTTAGCAGGTACCCCAAAGGTAAGATTTGATTTGATGCACCAATCAATATTAATGGTGCACTCATTTCACACATGACTATCCTGCCAAGGTAAGCCCCCCCTAGTACTGGTCAATGTGAAGCCAAAATTAGTTGAAGAATTCACAGCGACGCCTCAAGGGAATAATTCAAAACGGCTCATATCTAAGAAAATCCATTGTCAGGAACACAAGTTTGTCACTAGAATTATTTAAATATGTTTAACTAGCACCACTATACTGTCGGATATTAGTCTCAAAATGATGGAAGTTGTAAAAGTTGTGGTCGAGGAAGCAAAAATATTTAACTAACACTAATACCTAGCTGCAGTCATCATAGCGACATGTGAAAAATGTCAAGAAACCAGATCGAGAATATGATTTCCCTCACTACTTATTTGCATGGAAATGTACAAAATCATCCCAATCGAAGAACCTACATTCACTGCAAATTCATAACATTTGATGAGCAACTTCAAAGATTTTCAACCCTAGGGATGGCCTAGAGGCCCTAAATTCACTAAAATGTGGCTTGAAAACTAGTTTCAAGTCCTTAAAACCACATGTTTGAGATGGAGGGTATCACATCCCATCTGTCAAAGTCTACCACCAACTTAGAACGCTCACATCCGATTGGAGCTCGACTACACAAAAGTATGGTATATGCAAGGAGCAATAAGGGATGCGACCGAGTTGGATTACTCTCCTACCATCCAATATATTTTTAATAACCTAGCGCAATTGTTAAACACAATTCACCAGATTCCATAGATTGCATATAAGGAAGCGACAACGCTAGAGCAACATTTGAGCAACAAAGAGAAAGAAGAAGCATATGAGGATGGCCTATGCTTAGAAATTTTTGGATGAGAAGAAGAGGAAGCAATCCCCTTGGCTATCGTACCATTGACATACCAAATAAAGATGACACAGATATAGAACTAGTTGGAAGAAACAACAGAAGAAGACGAATCCCAGGAAAATGAACAGTCGGAACTCGACTTGTCCAAATAAAAACTCAACATTGTAGCTAAAAAAATATACACAATGCAACAAACCACCAGGAATAAAGGATCGAGGAAGAGTAAAATGATACTACAAGCACCGACATAAGATGAACTACAATAATTACATGAATAAGTTGAACATGTTATCAAAGATGCACTTCTCAATGAAGTCGTAGTCAAACAACAAATCACGAAGAAAATTTCCATACAAGTTGTTGTTGACAATAAGTCCTACCTAACCCAAAAAGCTTCAAATTAAAATGCAATCCCAAGAAGAAAACCTTGTGCTATTTCCATATAATTCCCCACCCCTGCCTCCGAACATAATTGAAGAAGCCTCTCTAAACAAGCTAGTAACGTCACTTATAAAGATCCTAATTTCCATAAATTCATAGCTAAGTTACCACCCCTGTCCTCGAACATAATTGAAAAAGCCTCTCTAAACAAGCTAGTGACGTCACTTATAAAGATCCTAATTTCCATAAGTTCATAGCTAAGTTACCAAAATACTGCCCTAATTGGAAAAGCATAGTTACCAAGCAAATTATTAGGGATTAAATTAAATTTAAACAATTAAATTTAGTATTTTTAAAATATATATAAGATTATAAAATCCTAATTACAATGTTCAATCATTATAGAATTGTATTACTTTTTAAACTACTCACGTTAAAAAAAAAAAAAATGGTTTTTAAAAATTTAAAGATTACTATTAAAAAAAATTATAATAATTTAATAAACACAGTTTTGTTATATTGATAAATGATTTTATATATTTATTTTATTTTTTAATTTGAAATTATAACTTTTAAATTTTAAAAATATATATATAGTTACTCACAAAAATTATTTGTATAGCAAGGTTTTATAAATATAACCGTGGTACAGAGAGGATTTTATGGGTTGATAACCTTAAAATGTAAGTTTCTTCATACGCTAAATATTTAGACAGCGCATATGCTAGTAAAAGATGATGAAGTTTGATTTTATTTGAAAATTTTCAATACATATATTTTTAAATCATATTTTTAAAAGTAAAATGATTTAAACATTTATACTATTTGTTTTCTAAATTAAAAAACTTGTTTTTTTAGTTTTTTTTATTTTAATAAATTAATAATAATAATAAAATTTTAAATTATAATTTAATTTATATTAATAATAATATAAAATTTTATAATTTAATTTAAATTAACATTATCTTTATTCATGTTCAAATTAAAATAATATTATTTATAATAATAAATAATAATAGTTTATTTTTAAGGTCACCGCCAAGCGAGACACCAAATTGGTGTATAATATGTGTAAATTTATAGCCCAAAAAACAATTGACTCTATTCAGAAAAAAATCACTCACTTGAACCTTAATTTCTTTGGAATTAAAATTGGATCCAATGCGCTCAAATTTTGTGGCCAAAAGATAGTGTGGACAAATGCCTTCTCAATTGACGTACGATCCCACAAGTTTGTACATATCGAAAGAAAGCCTTAAAATATATGAAATTTTAAAGATTTTTTAATCATATTTATAATATTAAATAATTAAAGAGATATTTTTATTATAATTTATTTTAAAAAAAATTATAATTACATCATCGTATGTAATTAAAATATGGCAAGCCTAGGTGTAACATACTCAAACTCCTTTTCATAATAACAACTCTTCTTTATATTCTTTAATCATATTTATAATATTAAATGATTAAAGAGATATTTTTATTATAATTTATTATTAAAAAAATTATAATTACATCATCGTATGTAATTAAAATATGGTAAGCCTAGTTGTAACATACTCAAACTCCTTTTCATAATAACAACTCTTCTTTATAATAACTTTTAGTACAAGTGAATCAATCTTTAACTGTGTTAAGCCATATCATAATTACTACGATATTTTTGGATATATATTTTTCAACGAAACACTTATTTCTAAACAATACAATCCTCACTTAACTTCTAATTACATGATTACACTTATCTTTCTAGAGCAACTAGAGACATGGCAACCAACCCCGTAACTGTAACATCATCATACTACACCAGATAGCTTACTCTTCACAGTGGTTTTGCCCTCCTGTCACAAAAGTTAAAAAGGCTAGACCCAAGGGACTTGGTCCTGTACTTGTATACCCTTGTGGGTTTTTTATGGTGCATCAGCTAATAATTATGGACGGGTTGGCTTCTGTCTGCACTTGAATGAGTCTCACTCCGTCGAGTTTGAATTGGGGGCGGGTCTTAGCACCAATACTAGAGCTGAATTACTGGGGCTCTAGGCCCTTCTGCATACTTCTCAAATGATGGGGTTACCCAAGCTCAAGATATTTGGTGACTCATCTGTCATCATCAATTGGGCTAAAGGTACTGCATCCCTCACACCTCCTGAG
>LPNX010063882.1:135813-223178 GCA_001517045.1 Pseudotsuga menziesii
TATTATTCTGAAAAGTAATCAAATCCATACAGATATCCGCAGTAATCTGACGATAAAATTTGTAGATCTAGCAAGCAAGTATTTAGGTTTATCAAGAAAAAACGGTAAAAACAATGTAAGAGATCGTTCTTCATCGCCCTATCTATGAATAAAATGATCACTCACACATTAAGTGGAAAAATGGTTAGACGATGTTCAATATTTTTCTTGATTAAGGTATGTCATGAATATGCCTGAATTAACTGAATGAAACCATAAATGACCGCATTTTCTTCTTCTACAAATGTTTTGAAAACCAATGCTCCATACGGCCTGTACGTTCAGGCCATCAGAGGGCAGAGAGGCGAAGTCAACTGTTGACTTTGCCTCTCTGCCCTTCGATGGCCTTAAAGTACAGACCATTTAAATTCACCCTACCCGGTTCCTCAATTGGCACAATTTTGGTTTCAGGGAAAAGCTAATAAATGGAAACATCCAACCATCAAACTATTCTTCAATTCAAAATGTGAATGCTGCACTCGATGATTAGCATTTATCTCAACGCTAAAATTTATTAAACAAGATAAATGGTGTGCGTGCTGCTGCAAGATGAAGGGAAGCGACCATGTAATATATATAAGTTTCTAATTCATGAACTTAGGGGGAGACTCAGCTTAGAAAATGATACAACGTAAAGGAAGATGAGAACAACTACAACTACAACGAATCCCTTGGATAGATTGCCTTCCCTGGATCCTCTAAATTTCATGCCCAAAATTTCTGCAATGGCTACCTCCAGAAAACAAAATTAAATTCCAGCATATTACAAGCCGATCCTAATTATATTCATACTCATAAAGCATCAAAATCCCCTATTAATGGTACTGTAAATGTCAATAGGGAATCTATTAAATAAGAGTTGGGCTTAGACGGAGGTGGACAAATAGTGGATTGGCCATTTGACAAGGTGATGCGCTATTGCAGCAGGAAAAACTAGCTAAGCTTAGCTAAATCTGTAGGTGGAGTTGGTATCATAAAGTATCACGCCATGGTGTAAGAATTGCCATTGAATATCACTTAATATCTCTGCAATACTCAAATGCAGGATTGAAAGAGGATTCCTTTTTTCATGTATTATGCAGACATTTCCTAAGACGATTCATATTTAAATCCAATCCATGAATTATGGGTTCTTTCATTGGGATGCTAATCTGTGAAGGTCTTTCTTTAGTTAGGACAAAATAAGAATGGTAGGTAAGGGCGATAAATATAGCTAAGATGGGGATTTGCCATTGACATGGAGGAACACTCTCATATAGCTAAGATATGGATTCACCATTGACATGGAGGAACACTCTCATGAGCAGATGAAATGGGGTCCTCAGTGGAGAACTTTATTAAGAAAGGACATTTGCATATTTCCCAATCTGCCAATGGCACAATTTTTTATCCTTAATTGGAATTGGAAAATGGTTGAGGATTGGGGTTTTGGGATCAGGGATTGTCGACATAATATAAAAGGTTATTAGCAATTTTGAGTAAGAGATGATTTCTAGCTTCTAATAGCTATGAAATAATTGTGTAGAAGATAATGTCACAGTGTAGAGCCATAGAACATATCGTGGAGAACGAGGTTGCTCCAAGATTAATTTATTAAGGCCAATATGTATAATAGACTATACACGATATTTGATTTGATAGGCAATTCAAAATTTCTTAACATTACTGGCTATGGATTCTACTATTATTAATTAATGAAATGATTATGCCTTTGAGCGCTCATGTGTAGTAGTGTGTCTCTATTTAAAATAAACAAAACGGAGACAACAACATAAATTTTCAGATAGTTTTTGAACAATTTTATAGTCTAATTTGATATGTTCTTCATGATAAGGGTGCTTATCGGTTTGTATATTCAGGGAGTTTCTGGAAAATATCGTCATAATCATCATAGATACATAGATGGATGGAGTCCGTATGTAGTGAAAAATTATGTAAATTTTACATTAAGATATATTCAGGTAGTTTCCGCAAATATCGAGATAATCATCATAGATACATAGATGAATGGAGTCCATAAAAAAATTATGTAAATTTTTCATTAAGAAAAAAAGGCAAAAAATAAAAGAAAAGAAAGAGTGTGCGACCAATGCAGCATAAGATTCAAAACATTAATGTCGCCACCCACGACTGGAACCAGCTTAGATCCAGCTTTACCCGGCTCTATCATGCGCCGAGAGGGATCAAATATTTCGAGGTGCAAACCCTACTTCAACAATTGCACTCCAAAAAAGGGTTTGCACCTCGAAATATTTGATCCCTCTCGGCGCATAATAGAGCCGGGTAAAGCTGGATCTATGCTGGTTTATTTTAAGCTGGTTTTTATGAGTTTCTAGCTATAAATCTTTATAGAATATTCAAAACTTGCAAAAACTTTGCTAGATTTTACAAAGTGCGGATGCTTGGGGTTTCATATCATGTGATTTCATTTGTACACTTAAAATCACCCAATAAATAACAAAAATTACAAAATTTTGTGAGTTAAATTCACCAAATTCCAACTAAAAATCAACCTAAAAGTCAAAATCTTCCCTCAGTTATCCCCTAGTTCAAACCCAGATATCTGTACACAGTTGAGAAAGGAAAGGAATTAAGTGGATATAATTTTTTATAAAAAGGGTCATTATCGAAATATTGACGAGAGTTGGTCAATGACTGGATATATTTTTCCGAAAGTTGTAATCATATTTATTTTATTAATGTATATATATTTCGGAAAGTTATAATCAATTTTATTTTATTAATTGAGATTTTGAATAATGATTAATGGAGATTTTGAATAAGAAACTTTATCTGTTTTTCAAGATTTTGAATAAGAAACTTACTTTATGTAGTTTTCATTTTTTTTTTATTATAAAAATTTAACTTTAACATTTAAAAGATAGTTTATTTGAAAATTTATGTAGTTTTTATTTTTTCTTTTATTATGATAAAGATTTGACCTTAATATTTAGAAAACAACATAAATTTTCAGATAGTTTTTGAACAATTTGGTATTCTAATTTGATATGTTCTTCATGATAAGGGTGCTTATTGATTTGTATATTCAGGGAGTTTCTGGCAAATATCGCCATAATCATCATAGATACATATATGGATGGAGTCCGTATGTAGTGAAAAATTATGTTACGTAGTGAAAAATTATGTAAATTTTGCATTAAGATATATTCAGGTAGTTTCGGCAAATATCGAGATAATCATCATAGATACATAGATGAATGGAGTCCATAAAAAAATTAGGTAAATTTTTCATTAAGAAAAAAAGGCAAAAAAGAAAAGAAAAGAAAGAGTGTGCGACCAATGCAGCATAAGATTCAAAACATTAATGTCGTCGCCCACGACTGGAACCAGCTTAGATCTAGCTTTACCTGGCTCTATCATGCGCCGAGAGGGATCAAATATTAAGTAGGGTTTGCACCTCGAAATATTTGATCCCTCTCGGCGCATGATAGAGCCGGGTAAAGCTAGATCTAAGCTGGTTCCAGTCGTGGGCAGCGACATTAATGTTTTGAATCTTATGCTGCATTGGTCGCACACTCTTTCTTTTCTTTTATTTTTTGCCTTTTTTTCTTAATGAAAAATTTACATAATTTTTTTATGGACTCCATTCATCTATGTATCTATGATGATTATCTCGATATTTGTGGAAACTACCTGAATATATATTAATGCAAAATTTACATAATTTTTCACTACGTAACATAATTTTTCACTACATACGGACTCCATCCATCTATGTATCTATGATGATTATGGCGATATTTGCCAGAAACTCCCTAAATATACAAACCGATAAGCACCCTTATCATGAAGAACATATCAAATTAGAATATCAAATTGTTCAAAAACTATCTGAAAATTTATGTTGTTGTCTTTGTTTTGTTTATTTTAAATAGAGACAGACTACTACACATGAGTGCACAAAGGCATAATCATTTCATTAATTAATAATAGTAGAATCCATAGCCAGCAATGCTAAGAAATTTTGAATTGCCTATCAAATCAAATATCGTGTATAATATACTATACATATTGGCCTTAATAAATTAATCTTGGAGCAGCCTCGTTCTCCACGATATGTTCTATGGATCTACACTGTGACATTATCTTCTACACAATTATTTCATAGCTATTAGAAGCTAGAAATCATCTCTTACACAAAATTGCTAATAACTGTTTATATGATGTCGACAATCCCTGATCCCAAAACCCCAATCCTCAACCATTTTCCAATTCCAATTAAGGATAAAAAATTGTGCCATTGGCAGATTGGGAAATATGCAAATGTCCTTTCTTAATAAAGTTCTCCATTGAGGACCCCATTTCATCTGCTCATGAGAGTGTTCCTCCATGTCAATGGTGAATCCATATCTTAGCTATATGAGAGTGTTCCTCCATGTCAATGGAAAATCCCCATCTCAACTATATTTATCGCCCTTACCTACCATTCTTCTTTTGTCCTAACTAAAGAAAGACCTTCACAGATTAGCATCCCAATGAAAAAACCCATAATTCATGGATTCGATTTAAATATGAATCGTCTTAGGAAATGTCTGCATAATACGTGAAAAAAGGAATCCTCTTTCAATCCTGCATTTGAATATTGCAGAGATATTAAGTGATGTTCGATGGCAATTCTTACACCATGGTGTGATACTTTATGATACCAACTCCACCTACAGATTTAGCTAAGCTTAGCTAGTTTTTCCTGCTGCAATAGTGCATCACCTTGTCAAATGGCCAATCCACTGTTTGTCCACCTCTGTCTAAGCCCAAATCTTATTTAATAGATTCCCTATTGACATTTACAGTACCATTAATAGGGGATTTTGATGATTTATGAGTATGAATATAATTAGGATCGGCTTGTAATATGTTGGAATTTAATTTTGTTTTCTGGAGGTAGCCATTGCAGCAATTTTGGGCATGAAATTTAGAGGATCCGGGGAAGGCAATCTATCAAAGGGATTTGTTGTAGTTGTAGTCATTCTCATATTCCTTTACGTTGTATCATTTTCTAAGCTACTCTCCCCCTAAGTTCATGAATTAGAAACTTATATATATTACATGGTCGCTTCCCTTCATCTTACAGCAGCACGCACACCGTTTATCTTGTTTAATAAATTTTAGCATTGAGATAAATGCTAATCATCGAGTGCAGCATTCACATTTTGAATTGAAGAATAGTTTGATGGTTGGATGTTTCCATTTATTAGCTTTTCCCTGAAACCAAAATTGTGCCAATTGAGGAACCGAGTAGGGTGAATTTAAATGGCCTATACGTTCAGGGCATCGGAGGGCAGAGAGGTTGACTTCACCTCTCTGCCCTCCGATGGCCTGAATGTACAGGCCGTATGGAGCATTGGTTTTCAAAACGTTTGTAGAAGAAGAAAATGCGGTCATTTATGGTTTCATTCAATTAATTCAGGCATATTCATGACATACCTTAATCAAGAAAAATATTGAGCATCGTCTAACCATTTTTCCACTTAATGTGTCAGTGATCATTTTATTCATAGATAGGGCGATGAAGAACAATCTCTTACACTGTTTTTACTGTTTTTTCTTGATAAACCTAAATACTTGCTTGCTAGATCTACAAATTTTATCATCAGATTACTGCGGATATCTATATGGATTTGATTACTTTTTAGAATAATATGCAACTGCCAGGAAGAAAACATGGGTTTTATCTCGAGAAAATGTTATGGATGGTATTCGTTTTTTACATTGACTGTTTTAACAACTGTTTCAATTTCATATTGGAATAATAGAGAGATTTGGTGACCTTATGAATGAAATAGAAAATGGATGTTTATAAGAACTACAACGAACTGACATATGAAAATTATAATGAACAGGCCTGGATGTTGAAATGAGTATGAGCAGATTTGAATTACATGAAAATTGAGCGTTTTACCTAGGTGACAGTTTCAATTGGATAATTATTTTGTGACACCGTGTCATTTGGTCAGCCATCCTCAGGTATCTATCAACAAAAAACATAGTGAAAAAAAATAATTTACATGGAGGTATTTGCAGCAATGGTTTACATGCATATGTCTGGCAATGCGTAGTATAATGGCCTCAATGTGAAGATTTTATCCATAGTTGGAACACTGCCAATATCTAAATCCCGGGACATGCAGTAAGAGAATGATGCCGCCAAGCTAAGTTAAGTTCGTTAAATATTACAGAGACACCCTAAGTCGCAACATCATGGAAATTTCATAAGCCTAAGCTGATTGTCACTCAACATAATACCAATTTTTCTGGGAACAAACACAACTATTCAGAACCCCAGTATTCCCCTGACAAGCCTAAAATCAGATTGCTTTAAGGGTGGCAACAGGAAAGAGCCTACTAACTTGCTATTTGAATTACCCTGCGTTTCATATCGTGAATATATAAAAACTTAAGATCCTCCCCTCCTCCATAGAAGATAAGATAATGCGTTAAGTGTTATGAGAAAAACGATGTACATGTTTGAAGAAGTTGTCTGCAATATTATTTTAGTTTTTACTAATTTGATTTTAATATATATGTTTGATTCGTTAAGAATTCAAACATATACCTATGCATTGATAAAATACTACTCTATTTCTGTTAAAAAAATAACCTTTTCCCAAAATATTCACTGTACTCGTATCCAAATCCAAATAGAGAGTCCAAGACTACACCACACCTTTTTAAAAATAAGCAATCCAGTGTGTCTTAACACCACGACGACGGATAGTTATACCATATTTTGTTGGCTTAATGCAAGGATAAGGTTACTTTTCCATGTTGGCACATTCAACCGATTAAGAAACTTTAGGAACCACAAGCATTTTAAATTTTGTATGTTTTTTCCTTTTACTTTTTGCCATATTCTTGTTGCAGAGCGACATCTGGTTAAGCTACCAATACCCCGTGAACATAGCTTACGGTTACTTTGAAATAAATGGGCTCCCAATAATAGATTTCCCAATAATAGTTAAAATTATTCGGCGGTCCTAGACCTGATAAAAGAGGCCAGGCACTGTCTATACAGGACATGACGAAAGCGAATACAATTTCAAAGTCACATCTACGTGGACCTAGTCTACTTCCCTCGACAAACCCTAGAATATATATTCTTTAACTGCATCACTCGGTACTTATTTCAATTCGTCAGGATAAAAGGAAATGTAGAGAGCAACAATTCTATAATGATCCATGGAGCTGCAAGGAGCTTTAAATATTCTAAATGAAATTATTATCTGTAGGGTTAAGAAATGGCGCATTCCATGGTAGGGAAAATGTGGGATTGCAGTTTAATGATTTCATGTTTACAGGGATTCAGAGCTTCGCTTCTTAGTCCCAAAAGCCTTAGGAACGCTAGTCCACCAAAAACCGTATTTCTTCTGCCAAGGAAGCAATGGCCGCGCTTTGCTGTGTATAGATATTAAGCCTAGTTTAATATTTAAGCCGACATTGTGCGAGCTTCAAATATATATTTATTATGAGCCGACATTGTGGGAGCTTTAAATATATATTTATCATGAGCCGACATTGTGACACGTGTCACTTCCATGTTGAGCACGAAATTACACTTCTACCTCATACCATGCTGTAGAATGCGCCTCTCGGCGCAACAAGAGCCACGACGTGGCAATGTCCCCGCTATTGTTAATAGTTATTGCTATAAGACAAATAAATTTAAATATGAGAGTTAACGATTAAAAAAAATTGAAACTTTGAACACACATGTACAAAACCCTTATAGTTAAATTTTTCAAAGGCTTCTAAGACTACACAAAGAATCGAGGGATCTGAGAGAACCTTCCTCGCTTTGCTGTAACCATGACCAGTATTAGCATGGAAATTAGTACAAGAATTACTGAATGTAAATAAAGGATAAACCTTATGATATAGTAGTTGTACCTACGCAAAAGACTCCAAATAGTCAGTTTCGATATTCATTGTTTCTCTATGCAGACTCCAAACAGTCGGTTTCCATATCCATCGTTTCTCTTGTCAGAGAAAGGAAAAAGACTGAAAACCTTAGCCTAGTACTCCTCAATCTTACATGCAGAGTCCGACCAAATGAAAAATGGCTAGGAAGAATCAGCATTAAGAATTCTCTGTTCTAAACTAATTACTTCATTTTAAAAGGATCCAGATGGTTGAATTCATGATTTAAACACTCCTCCTATGCCGAATTCTGGCGGGTTGATTTGGTTTAAATATACACTCCTCCGTCTTGATGTTTCCCAAAGAGGCAATGGACAGATGGCCGAAAAAAGTTCCAAGTGGAGTATAATAGCAATCCAGATGTCTATTGCCTCATCTACCCAAAGTTAATGATGGAGGATTGTCTACGCAGGGGAGATTATGTAAATATATTGTGTGCCAAAGCCCAAGGACTAGCTCAATAAATTTGAGGTACGTGTATGCCACGCATATAGCCGTTGGTTTTGGATATTTAAGGAAAATTAAAGTTCATGATCTAATACATTATTTACCTCATAAAATATGACTATAAGATCATGTCACCTGTCGATCGTCCTCTGTAGTAGCGAGGGGCTCGAGACAATCGTCCTCAGCGAGGAGATGAAATTCAAGAAGTATAATCCTGAGTATATGCCATGGATCCAAGACTCAGGCAAGCATTAGGGGAGCCTCACTATGCTCTTTTTCACTAGACCGTGTCAATTAAGGAAACAGTCTGTAAGTTATATCAGACTTTTGACCTTGCTGCCCCTTCACCCACGGTAGAAAGAAGGGGTAAGGTAAGTTTGGATCATGTAATCTGGTGCTTCTAAGATCATGTCATAGGTTTAATTGTGCAAATTGTTCATGATTGATGGTGTCAACAGAACAACTCATTAACATGGCACATGATACACACATCCATTTTATTCATGTGGCAAAGTGATACCCGCATGGAGTTAGCGTCTTGGGTTCCTCCCTCTATCGTCAAAGCAAGCCAGCTCCGTAAATTCAATCGTCCACAAAGAAAGAAAACGCAACGCTTCGCTTATGTAAGGTTTATACCCCCTAGCAGGGGAGCCAGGTGGGAGAATGAATTAAACCGAACGAACCACAGCAGACCTGATATCTTCGATCTTGCTAATTGTACGTATCTCGATTGCTTCCCGGCTCTTTATACCTCCTTAGAGCTCTTCTCTCTATACCTACTGATTTATGATCTATACCTCGATCTATACCTCCTCGACCTTGCCACCTACCTGGTGATATATAGAGATTTACGCCTGCTTGAGCCTAGAGCTTACTGTCCGCCCAATAAGGATGGAAACCACCCAGGAATTACACGTCCGGTCCCACCTATATGGCACTAAAACTGAAATACACCGGGGGATAGAGCCAATCATAGTAAAAAAAAGATCCCCTTTAATACATACTCTACCATAAACTCTTTGATGACATTGTGATACAAGGGATAATCTATCTTTCAGTGCTATTGTGCTCAACTGGTGTTGTTCGTTAATGAAAGTTGATGAATAGAACTCAATGAAACTCAAGCCTCGAACTAAAGTTAGCTGCAATTATCGATGAGACTCCTAAAACTACAGTACTACCAGAAACATGCATGCATTATTATTATGATAAACTTATTCTTTATCTTGTTAATTGATGTACAACGTGATGCAGCAAAAGAAACTGTCAAGAAATAGTTTCTATAATAATTTGACCAATTTTATGATGTTATACCTGAGTAACGAACACTCCTCTGTGGGTCACGTTTGGTTTTGGTGTGGCTCACGTTTGGTTTTGGTACAAGCTCAGAGAAATATTTTGTGTACAATTGATAACAAGGACCTCTAGAATCTGAGGTCTACTATTATGACATTGAATCATTCATTTTTGTTCTCCAGCTCAGCCCTGCGTCGAAGAATTTCCATTAAAGCTTTAAACATTAGCTGGAACTCAAAAAGTATAAAGTATAGTTTTGAAAAAAATGAGCATTAAAAATTCTTTACCTAGCATCATTGATAATGAGCTCAAGGTGAGAAATGGAGAACGCTTCTCTGTTCACACGAAGGTATTTGCTGAAAAAATCAACAACATCCTCCAAGCAAAGTTCAAAATAAAGGCAATAAAACCATAAATTAATGCAGACGCTCTGTTAGATACAAAATATAGCATGTACTTATCCTGTATATATAAATAGCTACCTATAGTCTAGTTAGAAATAAAATATTTCTAATTACACTTATATTACTTTGGCAACACTTTACTATCAGTGTAACTGCACAGAAATCTGCATGTCAAGAGGCATTCAGTATTTTACTGAGACAAGTCATCGACATAGACATAACTGATATTTAACTAGTAGATCTTTCCAGGTAGCCATAGTATTGAGGATCAGACAACGTCCTCTGCAATTCCAAGTCCCTGTGGAACCCATTGATAAAAATATCTGCAGCGTTGTCAACATCTTGTTCAGAAATAACCTCTGCTTCTTTATTCTCAGACATTACTATTGCCGAATCCAAGGAACCGGAGCCAGAAACTGCTCGAAGGGGCTCATGTCCCACTGGCTTCACCATGGACTTCGATTTCTTCAGGCATCTGTTCTTTTCTTCTGATCTACCACCACATATGAATAACCAATTTTCACAAAATTGTTCTTTAGCTCAAATGTATAATTCAAATTCTGGTTAGCCCAGTTGAATAAAATGGGTATGTGAAATTTCCATTTAGACTATGTGAATGAAAGACAGAATGGAGCTTCTGCATTACTCCATACATAGCAGAGGTATAATGAAAGTCCTCCCTCAGCCCAAATGAATAACATAGATTTCAATGAAAGTCCTCCATTAGTTCAACTGATAGTAAACGTTTAGTGATATATACAAGATGAAATCGGTCGTGTTCACAATTCAGATCAAAACAACTCGGATCAATTATATACAATCTACTCAAAGACATTGGTCTGCATATTCTCTTCTCTACCTGTATACAAAATATTTTTTTTGGCTAATATATATAAAAACAACCTGTACTTTCAAATGATTGCATGAGCTATGAATTGTAATTTTTCTGAAAATTTATCCAAATAAGTGGAGAAATTGTGATTTTTTTCTAAAAAGTAAACATATAAGAGAATTATTTTTCAAATATTTAAAAAAAAAATATTGCCCTGCATATGAAGAGGAAAATTAAAATTACTAATCGCCGAAACATTAATATATTAAAATTACCAGCAAAAGGTGATCATCAAAACGTTTATACCAGAATATTGGTAATGGAAAATTGTATCCACTTTTCATGAGTGGCGGATCGAATTTCAATTTTCGAATTGGTCGATTTAAAACAGGATCCAAAGGATTTAATCCTGTTTAACCTCTGTATGAGGACGAAAATCCTGGTCCGGAGATAATGCGGGTTCAGAGTAATCGACAGACCTTACTCGTGACCAAATATGAAAATTTGTCATTTCAGAATAATGAATTCCTTCCCAGCAAACATATTTCATGGGATCCTTGCATGCCCCCACTGTAACAACGCTCCCGTTAACTACGCCCTTCTCAGCGCACCGCAATTTATCATAATAATTGTACGGTAAACCGCCATATCCACAGCAGGCTGCCAGCGGGTGTTCAAATCCTGTCCGCACCAAGAAGGGAAAAAAACAAAGAATAATTTATAACTGGGTGCATAAATAAAGAGAAAATTTATGCTTTTTCTTTAATCTGCGTACCATATTCAGATGCATTTACGATGAGAGCGTATTTGATGGAGTAAATGTCCACATAAACAATGGTGGCATCCGAGAATTTTGTTCTGAGCTGTTGGCACACATTTTTCAGTTGAAGATTAAAAGTTTGACATGCTCTGCTATAAGCTACATCACAGCCATGCTCATCAAGTTCCGATAAATCGCTTCGAATGTCCGCAAGGGTTCGCGACAAACATCCCAGAGGTCCCGTATTGTGAACTATGAAACTTCGACCCCTTGCTGGTACAAATTCTGCAAAATAATAACATTACAAACTTCCATAAACTAGGGATTTAAGTCTAAGATTCCATTGGCGAAGAGAACTCTCTCTTGTAGTAGTCACCTTTAGTTGAGATGTGAATTCATTAATAATACCTTCATTTGAGATGTTAATTCGTTAATAATCTGGGGAATGACCAGGGTATTTATCTGGCTCTCTGTGAGATTCGAACTGAAAGCGTGCGAGATATCGTTCTGGCCGATGTCCATGGTGTAAAGAGCCTTATCGAAGACATCAGGCTGTGGGAGGTTGACCCTAGCCGGGCCGCCTTTCAAAAATAAGATAACCACCATTTACAGTTTAGATAGAATTGTAACATTCATAAATTTAAAAGTATACTGAAAATATAATTTGAATTTTAAAAATTTAAAGGAATAGAAAAAAAATTATACCAATTTCGACACTTTTGCAAGTTACAATCACAAATTTTTGACAAAATTCCTTTAAAAAGATAGAATTCTAACAAAATTCCTTAAAAATAGATCGAATCCCCCCTCCCTCCCCCCAAAAAAAATAGTTTAGTTCAAGGATTTCATATATTCCCGATACAGACTCAAAGAAAAACCGTCAATTAGAAAAAGCTATGCTGATGAAAAATGGAAATAGAGATGAAAAGATTGCCTTCAGAAAATATGTCCACAACCCGAGCTTTGAATCTGATAAACTGATTTACTTGAATAGGCAAAGGGAAAGTAGTGGCCGTTTGATTAACGGTGGAACTAGCACATGCGAAGTTCGATCCATGCCTAAAGTCGGAGCCCACCGATACCAAATGCGGGCTCAGTAATGTCAGATTCATTGTGTTTCCTATAATTCATTCATTAACAAACAATCACAGTCTAGAATTTCAAATCCATGAGATCAAGAAACTACCCAAAAACCTATAAAACGTTCACGCACATAAAAAAAAATAACCAGGCGGCCATTGCAGTATCTCCCAGTGGGTTTGTTAAAGAAAATTTCCCCGTTTGGCAGGAGAGAATGCAGCCCCAGGCCTGCTACAAGACCGTCTGTGTCTGAATTCGAGTCTCCAAAGTTGAAAATTGCAGTGAAATTACAAGATCCGGGTCTCGAATCTGCCGCAATGAATATTGATGAAGCTCCTTTGGATATAAAATCGAAGCTGCCTGCAAGCGCAAGCAAGGGCACCACCACGAAAAACGTTTTGGACAGCATAATGCCTCGAATCGATACTCTGCTACCGCTGCCTAGAAATGCAAATTGTACAAAGAAATACAATGAATGTGACTGAGTGCATGGTGGTATAGATGGCAGTCGGTGGCAGAGATGGATAATGGTTGCAGATGGCGCATGTAATTTCGAGCAAGTCTGAGTAGGTGACAGAGATGGCAGAACAATCAGAGCATTGGACAGAACAATGCGAAAAAGAAAAAGTTGTTAACTGTGCGTTATGTTGCAAGCATAGACATGTATGCATGATTATGAAAAAACTATGTTAATGCTACTGACGTTAGCCCGCCGCTGGGTCTTGGGGCACAAAGTCCCACGCCTACGTCACCTATATAAACCAATAAAAAGCAAGATAAATCAATATTTAAATAATTCCCCAAAAAAAATTAATACAAACTATAGGAAAAATTATATGATTTTTTAAAGATGCAACAAATTACTTCAAATAATCGCCTTAAGCGATTCATATATATCCCCTCGGACGGGGACATAAAAAATCATACAATAATTTACTCACGAGTTTAACTCTTCCAATACGCAGCACAACCCGGTTGCAATTAATTGGAAAAGTCAATATCAAAATAATGATGGACACTACTAATGTTTCAGTGCCCAACACACAAAGTGACTTGATGTCAAAAAAAATGACACAAATTTTTTTTTAATAATTTTAATAGCCCAAATTTATATATATATAATTTAAATAATATTTTGTTACTTAAATAATGCAATTACTTGAAATGCTTGTATAGGGTGTCAATTATTGAAAAAGGTTAAATAGCCCAATAATTGCCACTCGTTCAACTTAAGAAAGTTAAAAAATAGAATATATTATGTTAACAAAGTCGTGTTTTACACGTACCGTTATCCTTTAACCACATCCTCAATGTTGAAGTTTTAAACAAGAAAATATAAAATAGAAAGATAACCAATTTATACACTAAATATAAACCCTTTCAATCAAAATTTAAAGTGAGATATTTGGATTGTTTTACTCATTTGATAAATAAAACAAATAAAAAACAAAAACTCGAAAACAACACATGTGGAGTAGAACCTTGATTAACTTAATTCAATGCCATTAAATTTGACATTGACATTTTTTGGATTTTTTTCTTTGGATCTGATTGCATTGGGAGATAACTCATCACTATTTATGAATCAATTATTTGTTATAAAAGTTTTAGGCAAGACAAGAAATGGGTGATTTTTCTAAAGAGAGTTAACAGAGATCATCTTGGGTCAAGGTTCTATGAGAAATTTTTGAAATAGTACAGAGCTACCAGAGAACATTTTGTTGATGTTAGGTTGTGTTTTTCAGAACTACCAGTGAGGCATATGAGAATGCGAGGTTCTGAAATAATTTATTCCTGCTAATATTGGTGACAACTTGAGGCTGAGGTGAAACTACTTTAAACCTAAAGGTCTGAGCAAGGGGGTGAAACTAAGCAAGTGAAGAACTGCTACAAGTTTCTACGGCAGGGTGGTGTGACACTATTACAACTATCACTTCCAGATATGTACGAGACTTTAAAACCAGTTTCTTTTCTTTATATATGTAATGTTGCATGGTAAAGTTGTTGGTTATAATGTTTATATCCTTTCTATTTCGCAGGGAAAGGAATCGTGAATATCATTCCTACTTTATTATTGAAAACTCAAAAGTGCATCTCTTTCATTTATGCGTAGAACTAGGGTTAAGGTTATCAACAGAAATGCAACCAAATATTTATTCCTGATAAACTGTTTATTTATAACACTAAGTTTATTTATGATTTATTTGTTAACTAGTTATGGAAACTTGCAAGGGTATTGATGTTATAATTCATGAGAGACTACAAGGTTCGAATAGAGCCATTTAAAACTCTGTAAAAGGAAAACAAAAAAACCCTATCTAAACCTAGCAAAACACTTTTAAAATAGTCGTCAACCATATCCATGCAACCAGATAAACAATAAATTCCAAGAAATCATATTAAATGTCAACTTTTAAACCGGAGACGCAACTAAATAAAGTATGTAATGCAAACCCTAACGCGAGATCACTGCAGAACACATTACGAATAAATATCGTATAACGATACAAACCATGGAACGTTATAGTTTTCGAACAAAAACAGAAATGATAAAGAAACACAAGAGAAGCGTTCTAACAAGACTGAAGGTCTCACAGTAAAAATAAACCGTACATATTATAATTTAAATTTTACACAGAGGGCACATTTCTTGTTATCAAGGAATGAAAAGAAACAATGAACATTGATAGGAAGTATATATATATATATATATATATATAAGCACTATAAAGTTCAGATAATTAAATTGTGCGATAAATGTCTTTTAAAACCCATATAGTTACGCAGGGTATTGTATACCAAAAAATGACTCTGGCAACCAGCGCCCAACTTTCTCACAGTTGGTGTAAAACAAGCTAAACCATAATAATATCATTAATAAAAGAAGTTACCCATAATGTTGAATGGTATGGGTGAACAAATCCAGCAGAAAACCCTCTGCAAACGTTGCATCCAAACTCTAAAACCTTTGTAAAAAAAATAACGGCCAAGTCTTCCCCGACAAACCCAAAACAACAAAGTCCATCCAAAAGAACATTGCAGAGAGATAGAGACAACAATTTAAGCCACCAATTGACCTTTAGAGCCTTGCAGGATCACGACCGCACAACCAAACGTGAGGAGCACAAATTTAATAGTTAGTATGATTCTTCTACACAGTAGCATATTTTCTAAAAGATAATAACAAGAGTAAGATCAATTACCTGCAATATTTTCGTAGTAATAACCCCAATAATGATAGAAGATGTAAAACCAAGCTGGAGAACAATTTACACCAACTAACTAGGAGAGAAGGGTTGTAAAACGCGCAAATAGGCCGAATAATACTCATGGAGGTTACTACAATCTGTGAGGTGAGCTTGATCTTTGATGGAGCTGCATCACTGAACCAAATGACGATCCAACCAACAGGTCGAGATAGGTTAACTTTACAAAAGGTCAATGGTGCTTTACAGGTACATCTTGATTTAAAATAATTTCTTTACCAATTAAATTTCATAGCAAAAACGTCAACTCCATAGTGGAATAACACTTTAAGATCATAACATTCAGGACCATAGTTTCTTCGGTCTTTAAACTGCTAGGACGTGCACAAAACCCTTTTGCACACACATCATTTTGGAAGTTTACCTGGATCATGAAAAAGTGGGTTAGCTTGCATGCTAAGTAAGTTTATGGCTTAACTTGAGGGATCTATCTCCCTTATAACAACTGATAGCACAACGTTTGAGAGGAACTCTTATTCTCATTAAATGTTCTTTTCTGTAAAAGGATAAGCTAACTCAACCATTGATCCATTAAACCAAGAAAGGGTCAATTTGTTAGATTTTACGTTGAAATAAAATTAATTATAACACATGAATGTTAAATAGTAAATACATAAAATAAAAAAAATGATATAGAATTTATATAAACATGTGTAATATTATTATCATATGTGATTTATGATTTTGTTTTACTGTTTAAGGTTTGTTACAAAATGGTATCAGGGAGAGGTTTATAAAACTGTGACCTAATGGGACATTGCGTGTTTAAATAGTACAGATCATTGAATACAAATCCCTTTAAATAAGAAAATAATACCTATTGTTACACGCAGACAAGAAATGGATGAACGTAAGCGGAATATGGGTGAAGAGTACGTACTAGAAGATATTCTAGATCTAGAGAATGCAAGTCTTTTTGTGGAACTAGGTTCCAAGTATAATGCAGACATGCAATTGGAGATGTTGGAAACCATGAGGAGTTTGAAAGTAGATACGAAAAGTCTTAAATCAGATAATCTTAGGCTTATGAATGCTAAATTAGATCAGGAGGAAATTAATGAACTCATTCTCAAAATTTTAACAAAACCCCCAAAAAACAATGGTCAAAATTCTTGTAGTGCTGGGAAGAAAAGGAGAAGTATAATACTGGACGACAATAACGAAGAAACCATAGAGATCCTTCTATATAATATACAATATTTAAGGAAAAATAAAGAGATAAAAACTGTAAAAGCAAAAGAACATTCTGTGGAACTACAAGGAGAATTAAAAAATTAAACCCCTAGACATTTGATGGAGAATTTGAAGAAGTAGCTGAAGCTTGGTTACTTAACATTAAAAGGTTTTTTTAGGTGTATAGGTATGATGATAATATAAGAGCACGATAAACCATTTTTCAGTTGAGTGGAAAATCTACACTATGGTGGTAGGAGGCTAAAAGTGTAAATAGTATACATAGTAAAGAATTGAGTTGGAAAACTTTCAAGAATTTATTTAAAAAGAAATACATGTAAGAACGGTATTATGACGGGAAATCCAAGGAATTCACTGATCTACGATTAGGAACCCTAACTATGGATGAATTTGTAACCAAGGTTGTGAATTTAGAATGCATGTACCTTATTTGAAGGATGAAAAAGCTAAGGTTTATAGGTTTATCAACTGTTTGCCCCCAACTTACAAGGAAAATATTGAATTTGAGATGCCTAAGAACATGGACAAGGAAATCTGAAAAGCTAATTTGTGTTATCATTTGTTTAAACAAACATCATAAATAACCAAGAATTGGAAAAATACGAATAATGAGAAGATAGATCAGCGTAAAAAGGGGTTTAAACCATCACCTTTTAGGAAAGGAACAAAGAGTCATGTTGATAATAATTATATTAAACAAGGTGCAAATGTTAACATCGGGACAAAGGGTAATGGAACATCCAATGAGGGGTGGAATAATACTGCTAAAGAGGTAAAATGTTGGGGTTGTAATGGACCTCATTTATATAGGAATTGTCCTCACAATCATAATAGAAATATGGAACCTATAAACATGCTACGAGAAGCCTCTATGGTCAATGATATAGCTAGGAACATACCCAGAATCAATGTTTCTCTGGAAAACAGGTAGGAGGATCATCAATCTACTATGTTGGAGGTAGAAGGTAAAATTTCAAATATGTTAGTTTCTATACTTATTGATTCAGGAGCTAGTTTAAGTTACATTGCACCAAGAGTACTTGAAAAATGTAAATTAAGTAAAGAAAATAAAACGAATGCATGGTTGGTATAGATAGCGAGAAGGATGAAAATGAAGGTCACTGAAATAGTTAAAGATTGCAGAATAAGTTTCAACATTTTGAATACTACAGTAAACTTGAATATACTTTTGTTAGTGTCTTATGATATTTTGATTGGAATAGACTGGTTAGAAACTCATAAAGTTATTATTGATTGTTTACATAAAAGTTTTCATTGTGTGGATGAGGAAGGTAAAAGACACACAGTAAGAGGAATTTACAAACCTATAACAACACGACAAATATCTGCAGTACAGTTAAAAATTGTTTTAGAAAAGGTTGTCAACTGTATCCCATCAAATTTAATGAAATTGAGATGAAACAATCTGAAACAACTATTGAACAGTTCCTTATTTTGAAGGAATTATAAATTTTATCTAGAAGAGATACCTAGGTTACCAACTAAACGAGATTTAGATTTTACCATAGACTTAATGCCGTGTTCAGCAACTATATCATGAGCTCCTTATCAAATGACTACTCCAAAATTAACAGAATTAAGAATGCAGATTCAGGAACTGTTAGACAAATGATATATTCGACCTAGTGTTTCGCCATGGGGAGCACCTTTCTTGTTTGTTAAAAATAAAGATGGAAGTTTTAGAATGTGCATAGACTACAGACAATTGAATAAAATGACAGTAAAAAAAATACCCTTTCCTAGAATAGATTATCTGTTTGATCAGATTGGCGGAGCAAAAATTTCCTCAAAAATATATCTCTGATCAAGTTATCACCGGGTTCGGGTTAAGGATGAGGACATTATTAAGACTGCATTCTGAACTAGATACGAACATTATGAATTCGTGGTAATTCCATTTGGTTTAACAAACGCTTCGATGACATTTATGAATATCATGAATACTGTGTTGAGTAAATTTTTGGATAAATTTGTATTGGTATTCATCGATGATATTCTAGTATATTCTAAGAATGAGGTGGAACATCAAGGGAACTTAAGGAAGGTTTTACAAATTGTAGGGGAACATCAATTATATTCCAAATTAAGTAAGTGTGATTTTTATAAAAAGGAGGTACAGTATTTGGGACATGTCATTTCAGAAAAAGAAATAGCGGTTGATCCGACAAAAATAAGGCTATATTGGAGTTCCCTGCACCAAAAGATGTGCATGACATTAGATATTTTATGGGACTAACAAAGTACTTTCACAAATTTATAGAAAATGTTTCTAAAATAGTTTATCCTATAACTACTTTGTAAAAGAAAAGTGTTAGATTTATTTGGAACCAACAATGCTAGGACAGTTTTGATAAATTAAAACAATTGTTCACCACAACACCTGTATTAAAAGTCATCAATCCAAGTAAGGACTTTGTGATATGCACTAATGCAAGTAAAGAAGGTTAGGAGGAGTTTTAACTCAGGAGGGACATGTAATTTGTTATGAGTCACAGAAACTAAAGGAACATGAGAAGAAATATGTGGTACATGACTTAGAGTTGGCAGCTATTATTCATGCCCTTAAAATCTGACAGCATTATTTAATAGGAAAGAAATTTGTGTTACTAACAGATACTATTGGATTAAAATACCTATTTGATCAAAAACATTAAATGCTCGTTAAGCCAGGTGGCTCGCATGTTTGAGTGAATATGATTTTGAAATTAAGCACATAAAAGGGAAGGAGAACATTGTAGGAGATGCATTAAGAAGACAACAACCTTAATTACATTCAGTGCTAATTAGTAATTATGAATCTGAGTTTAAAATTCTGTTAAAAGAAGCATCAGACAATGGTGAACAATATGGGAATTGGATGGAAAAATGTAGGCAACAAAACTTATGAAGAGATGAGAATCTATATCAGATTGATGCAGAAGGATTTGTACGTTTTAAAAACAAAATTTATGTGCCTAATCAGTACAATGTAAAACAAATTATTTTTAAAGAATTGCATGATAATCTGTATGTAGGACAATCTGGATATCAAAAATTCATAACAACACTAAAGAAATAATTTTATTGTCCCAATGTGAAAAGGGAAGCAGCAGAATATGTGGCTTGATGCTTCAGTTGTCAACAGGTAAAGGCCATTCATCAACGCCCAGTTGGATTATTGCAGCCAATACCTATACCTGAGTGAAAATGGGAGACTATTACTATGGAATTTATTACATGATTACCAAGGACAAAAAAATAGAATGATTGCATTATGGCAGTAGTGGATAAATTAAGTAAAGCAACCCATTTTATACCGGTAAAATCTACTTATAAAGCTGTCAATATAGTTGATATTTTTATGAAGCAAATTTTTCAGATTGCATGGTATATTTAAGGTAGTGATCAGAGATCGTGATGCTAAATTTACTTCCAGATTTTGGATGTCATTATTTAAATATATGGATACGAAACTAAATTTTAGCACAGCCTATCACCCTCAAACGAATGGACAGATGGAACGAGTGAATCAGGTTCTGGAATACATGTTACGCATGTATGTAATGAATCAACGAGGTAAATGGGAAGATAATATTCACTTGGTAGAATTTTCATATAATAATAATTACCAAGCATCTCTTAAAATTAGTCCCTTTGAAGTGTTATATGGTAGAAGGTGTAAGGTACCTTTAAGTTGGGGTAACTTGGAAGACAAATTGTCCTTAGGGCCATATATGCTAGCAAAAATGGAGGAAATAGTGTGTTAAATCAAACAGAACTTAAAAACAACTCAAGATAGACAGAAAATTTATGCAGATAAGAAAAGAACAACTAAAGAATATAAAGTAGGGGAACATGTATTTTTGAGGGTCAAACCAAAGAAGAGAAAGCTAAGATTAGGACTCGATGCTAAGTTGGCACCCAGATATGTGGGACCTTTAAAAATTCTGGCTAGAATAGGGCCTATAGCGCATCAGTTGGCTTTACCTCCTTATATAATAATTCATGATGTTTTGCATATTTCTTTGTTAAAAAAATATGTTGTTGGTCAATATCATATAATTAATTGGGATAATGTATAGGTGGAAACCGAGGGAGATTTCCACATGGAACCAATGTGCATCCTTGACATAATAGAAATTCAGTTGCAAAATTAGATCATTGTACAAGTGAAAGTACAATGAAAACATTATTCTAAGGAGGAAGCTACCTGGGAGAAAGAGGAAACTATGCGACATAATTTTCTTCTTTATTTCAAAATTTTAATGACACTGATTAATGATACTGAACAAGCACTGAGGACAGTGCAAAGTTTTTAGAAGGGGAGGATTGTAATGCCCCCTAATTACTTCTGATGTTATTATTGTTGTTATTTACTTTAAAAAAATAAGTTAAATTTTATATACATTTGGGAATTATATATATATGTAATGGTGCATGGTATAGTTGTTGGTTATAATGTTTATGTCCTTTCTATTTAGCAGTAAAAGGAATCATGAATATCATTCCTACTTTATTATTGAAAACTGAATGTGCATCTCTTTCATTTATGCATAAAACTGGGGTTAAGTTTATCAAGAGAAATGGAACCAAATATTTATTCCTGATAAACTGTTTATTTATAACCCTAAGTTTATTTATGATTTATTTGCTAAGTAGTTATGGAAACTCACAAGGGTATTGATGTTATAATTCATGAGAGACTACAAGGTTTGAATAGAGCCATTTAAAACTCTGTAAAAGGAAAACAAATAAAAACCCTATCTAAACCTAGAAAAATGCTTTTAAATAGCCGTCAACCATATCCATGCAACTAGATAAACAATATTCCAAGAAATCATATTAAATGTCAATTTTTAAACCGGAGATGCAACTGAATAAAGTATGTAATGCAAACCCTAACACTAGATCACTATAGAACTCATTGCAAATAAATATTGTATAAGAATGCAAGCCCTGGAATGTGATGATTTTCAAACACAAAGGAAATGCTAAAGCAAATAGAAGAGAAGCGTTCTATCAAGACTGAAGGTCTCACGATAAAAATAAACCGTACATATTATATTTTAATTTTACACAAAGGGCAAATTTCTTGTTATCAGGGAATGAATAGAAACAATGAACATTGATAGGAAGTAAAGATTATATATATATATAAACACTATAAAGTTCATATAAATAATTTATGCGATAAATGTCTTTTAAAACCCATATAGTTGCGTAGGGTATTGTATACCAAAACCGGACGCACAACCAACGACCAACTTTCTCACGGTTGGTGTAAAACAAGAAAAACCCTAATAATATCATTAATGAAACAAGTTACCAATAATGTAGAACGGTATGGGTTAACAAATCCAACAAAAAACCATCTGGAAACATTAGGACCAAACTCTAAAACCTCTATAAAAAAATAATAACGGCCAAGTCTTCTATGGAAAACCCAAAACAACAAAGTCCTTCCAAAACAACAGTACAGAGAGATAGAGCCAACAATTTAAGCCACCAACTCACCTTTAGTATCCCGTGGGATCACGACCGCACAACCAAACCCGAGGAACACAAATTTAATAGTTAGTATGATACTTCTACACAGTAACATATCTTATAAAAGATAATAATGGGAGTAAGATCTATTACCTGCAATATTTTATTAGAAATAACTCGAGTAATGATAGTAGATGTAAAACCAAGATGGAGAATAGTTTACACCAACTAACTGAGAGAGAAGGGTTGTAAAACACACAAAGCAACCGAATAATACTCATGGAGGCCACTGCAAATTGTGAGGCAGCTCTAGCCCTGATGGAGTTGCATCACTAAACCAAATAATGAGCCGACCAACATGTCGAGATACGTTAAAATACGTTAACTTTACAAAAGGTCAACGGTGATTTACAACTCTAAATCAGATCCAAATTTAAAATAATTTCTTTACCAATTAAATTTCTTAGAAAAAACCTCAACTCCATAGTGGAATAACACTTTAGGATCATAACATTTAGGAACATAGTTTCTTCGGTCTTTAAAAATTCTACGAGGTGCACACAACCCTTTTGCACACACATCATTTGGGAAGTTTACCTAGAGATGAAAAAGTGGGTTAGCTTGCATGCTAAGTGAGTTTATGACTTAACTTGAGGGATCTATCTATCTTATAATGACTGATAGCACAACGTTGGAGAGGAACTCTTATTATCATTAAATGTTCTTTTCTGTAAAAGGATTAGTTAACTCAACCATTCATCCATTAAACCAGGCAAGAGTCTATTTGTTAGATTTTACGTTGAAATAAAAATAATTATAACACATGAATGCTAAATAGTAAATACATCAAAGAAAAAATGATATAGAATTTATATAAACATGTGTAATATTTGTTAGGATATTTAGACACTTAGGAGTTAGTTAAGATCAACTTGTGTAATATATATGTTAGGTAAAGTGTGTTTCATCAGTATTCATTTGTAAATATTCTAATCCGATGGTCATGATATGTTCTAAACATATAGTGATCTGACGGTTCAACTTCTCTTAGATCATAGCTACCATTGATCTGTGGCTTAACACCCGATTGGTCCATGATCTCTATTTAAAGAGCATGGAGGGTCCTTGGCTACTTGATCAATTATGAGAAGCTCATGTAACTTTATTTCTTTTTCATAATAAATTGCTCCAAGTATCTATTTGGTTGGGGTCGTGGATTGTTTCCCTTTCAAGGGTTTTAACCACGTGACAAACATTGGTGTATTGATCTATGATCTGTTTGTGCGAGTGGCTGCTCTTGGTGTTCGGTCTTTTGGGAGTACCCTGTGTACCTGAACATGGTATCAGAGCACTTATGAAGAGTCGCTTCTGGTTTTGATCAAGATTTGGAACCACCACTACTACATTTCGATCCAAAATCCGACGGCGCGTGGATTTCTCTTTTTAAACTTACCAAAAATCACAAGGATACATTTTTTTTTTGTAAATGTGGTCACAAGCGTCGGTGAAGCGACGACTATTCTCATAACCGTCGGTTAAGCGACGACGCCTTTAATTGGTCGACTATTCGCATATCCGACGCTTAGGTTCATTTCCTACACACACTCATATAAATAGATGTAGTCCGAGGTTCATTATCTCACACACTCACTCTTGCACTTATCTTGGACACCTCCATGCATCCAAATTTTTGCAAACCTAGTAAGACAAGTCAATATCTCAAGTACCTCAAGATGTAGCTGATTTGGAGCAAGGCGATAACGCAATATATTCAATGATCCTCATCTAGCTATCAATGTGAAATGAAAGAGAGGCATGCTATGAATTATTAAAGAAATGCACTTGAATTTGAAAAATGAAAGGTTTTCTTACAATGGAGATTCTACCTACATTTATATTGTTGAAAAGTCCTTTTGGCACTAACAAGGTATTTGGGTTTCAATTATTATATGGACACATAATTTGAAGTCTAGACGGAAAAGGAAAATGATCATTAACATAAAAAATGCTTAAAAATCCTTTAAAAATATGTAGGCATACTATTTAAATTACAATTATTTTATGCTGAAAGTATTTGAATGTCAATCAATAAATTCACTTCAACATTCCAAGTTCTTAATACGAAAACACCAATTCTATTGCATGGTGCCATGCATGCCTCATGGAAAAGGGTTGGCGATGATAACGATGATGATAATGACTATGATGACGAATATGACAATGACAGTGAGAATGATATGAATGACAATTATGATTATGACAATGCTGACAACGATGATGATGTCAATGATGACCATTATTAAGACCATAAGGGAAAGGGGGCAATTTTAGTAATGTCATGGAGAATGTTGATGATGATTACACTGACAATGTGAATGACATGAATGACAATGGTGATGACAATGATGATGAAAATGATGATGATGATGATGATGATCATTATTATTACAACCCTAATCCCTTTACTAGAATTATATTACAATGGATTGAAAACAATGGGCAAAAATTATACCAGAATATCCAATTTGGCATAGGATTTATGCAAAGAATATAACACATACCCAATAACAATGATGAAAATAATGATGAACAACAATGATGATGATGCCATTGACAATGATGTGCTTATATAATGATAATGATGAAAATGATGACGATAATGAGGACAATGATGATGACGATAACAATGACAATGATGACTATGATGACAATGAAAATGATGATGACAATGAGATGAATGAATATGGTGATAATGATGATGGAAATGATGAGGACGTTGATTATGATGTGATTATATGATATCACATAATTTGAAATATACCAATATTAAGACCAAATTTTATAAACTACAATAAAAATATCCTCTAGTTAAGATGTGAATGTGGATATATAGTTATATGGTTTCCAAACCTATTTGACCTATTCCACAATCAGAAGTTCAGGGGGGGGAATTCCCATAAAAATAATCCAAAAGGGTTTATTATTGAAACATATTATAGTATGTCATATTTAAAGACAAAGGTGTCAATAGTGATTTCATTAGGTTCAATAGTACCGTGTAGTACACCTTCAGGATAAACTCTATTGACACCTTTAGTGGTACCATTCTTGCTACTAAAGTTATCTTTTTCACAACCATGAACATTGGTACAATTATTAGGCTAGTGGGTATCTATTGAAATCTTCTTTGTAATCCTTATGCCAAAGTTGACAACCAACTAGGTCCAACTAGGCCAAACACAATTCAAAAAAGCTAGATTTAATTACGACAAGGATGAAAGATCATACACAATCTTAATACCATCAATAAAACCCTAACTAACAAAAAATTAGATGTCGCCTAATTTTCAATATAAACAATACAAAAGAGAAACCACCCATTTTCAATGTACACAGTAAAAAAGAGAATTTTCAATGTAAATAATACACAAAGAGAAACAACTCATTTTTCAATGTATACAATATACAAATGACAGATTATTTTTATTTTAGATGGATAGATTTTTTATTGTCACATATTTCTATAGACATGGATATATAAGCCTCGTATTGATACATAATGTCAATACACTACCATGAATTAACAAAATCTCTATGAGTTGAAGTGACCATCAATGATATTCCTTTGTACCCTCCATTGTTCAAAATTTGAGTTGAAGATCCCACCACTCAAAATATTGTGATACTTTGTGTACAAATCATGACCTCTGAGGAAGTTGTTCTTTAACACATACTCAATGTTCCCAAAATTGTAGGACATAACCTAGTCAAGGTTGTTTCACCATGGATCCTTGAACATGAATGTCCCTCCACTCTCTATTAATAAATCCAATACTTAATCTTATAAATAATGGGGGTTTAATATTAAATATGACAATATACCCACCAAATACCATGTTACAAATCCTTTTGAGTACCTTTATAACTAAATATTTAAATACACTAGAGAGAAAACTACCACAATACCCATTTTCAACAAATGTAAAATCTATCCCAACAAAAGTATCAACATCCACAACTCAATTACAACATCCATTTCGTCGATTTGGAGCAGTCTGCCATTTTGATTTGGAGAAGATTCAGTTCACTACCATTCCATTCCAAATGTCTTCAGTAAGTGACATTGAGCTATTTTGATTTGGTTCTGCTCTCATTTACACATCTTCCATGTGTTCATATAAGGATAAAAAATCATCAACAGAATCAACCAGAAACCTTTAAACAGTCTCACCACCATAGGCCCTTACACTTTTGTAAGAAGAGAAGCCTTATCCTTCTTTTCCCATAAACCTTCCTTTACCCTTTTACCGGTGACCATGAGCTCTTAGCCTGCGTGAATAGATATTGTACTAGTAATCCACTTGTATTCCAAGTACTTGGGTAGAAATGAAGTGGGTAGGGTTGGATTTTTTTTTCATCACCATGAATCCTCTCGGAATCACCACATGGGGGTCTGTGAAACACCATGCCTTTGGGTTTTTGGAAGATATAGTCAAGGGCATGCTGGATTTTGGAAGGTCTCTTGCGGGTATGTCTGAATTTCTTGTTTTGCTACCCTGTTTTGTTGATACATACAACCTGATTTTGTAGTGGGTTTATGTAATCGAATATCGGAAGCGGTACATTTTTATAATGAGTGCAGTTGGCGCCATGCTGCTACTTGCAGAGGTGAATGAATGGTATAGCTCAGTTGTTTAATTGATCTTTTGCAATATTAGTATTAATCGTATTGATTTTTCTTTTTAGTTTCTATGAAAGCAAGAATATACTGAGAAATGTGTGTGTTCATTGATTGCGGTGTAGTTTGATAAATGCAAACATAACCTATGATCTATCTCTGTTCGGCAAGCTTCTTTACCATTGAACTTCATGGCCTTTTCATGACAGGCATCCTAACTAGTCTGATATCAAGTTGTAGATTGCCATCTCCAACTACTCTGTTAAGGCGTACTTTAGCTTAGACCTACTATCCCCAGTCAGTCTCAAGTTCTGGTTCTCACACCATGTTGAAAACTGAGTGAGCTAGCAATCGAACCATGGGCATGTCCTCGGTCAGCGGACTGATCTACTGCTGATCTACATGCCCTTTTCATGATGGGCACCTTTGCCATTTTGATCTAAAACTCGTATTGTGGATTGCTACCTCTATCACCCGCCCCCAAGCCATAGTTTTGCTCAAGCGCCTTAGCCATCTGCAATCAATATTAATACCTGAATCTGATACCATATTGAAAATAGGACAGGTAAAATCAAACCCATGAATTGCCCCTACTATCACCGAATTACTTGCCTTTTCATGATGGGCACCCTTACGAACTGCTCTACTGCTGAGCTAAATACCCTTTACATGATTGGAAACCTTACCAGTTTGATCTAAAATATGCGGATCGCTACTTCCATTAACCCCCTTAAGCCACATTTTGGCTCAATCCTCCTTAGCCACCCACCATCAATCTCAATACTTGTTTCTGCTACCATGTTGAAAATTGGACGTGCTAGGAGTTAAACCTAGGGCCCACATCTACTAACATCAAGCCACTTGGATTTTTCATGACCTTACGAATTTGGTATCTAGGTATATTTCTATTAGCCACACTATGACTCAGGCCTCCTAGCCATTGCCAATTAACCTCAATACCTAGTTTTGCTGCCATGTTGAAAACTGGATATGCTAGCAATTGATTCCCGGACCTATCCTTGATTGGTAGGTTGTTCATCAACCACTGCGGGCCAAACTTTGTCTCAAGCCTCCTTAGCCATGCCCAATCAATCTCAACACCTGGCTCTGATGCCATGTTGAAAATTGGACATGCTAGGAATCAAACCCAAGCCTTGCACCTACTAATAGCAATCCACCTGTCTTTTTCATGACATGCACTCTTACCAATTTTATATGAAGGTGTGGATTTCTATAGCCTATCTCTAGCATTATGACTCAAGTCTCCTAGACATTTCCAGTTAACCTCAACACCTGGATTTGCTGTCATGTTGAAAACCGGACATGCTAACAATTGTTCTCTGGGCCCATCCCCAATTGGAAGGCTGCTCTACCACCGAGCTACATGCCCTTTTCATGACGGGTATGCTGACTGGTTCTATCTAAAAGATGTGGATTGCCACCTTAAACTCTCCCCCACAGATGACACTTTGGGGCAAGCATCCTAGGAATGACCAATCAATCTCAACACTTGGCTCTGAGACCATGTTGAAAATTGGACAAGCTAGGAGTCAAACCCAGGTTCTATCTCTGGCTGCTCTATCACTGAGCTACCCTTTCATGACGGGCACCTTTATGAGTTCTATATCAAGGTTTGTATTTCTATTTCTAGTGCACCACTTCATGCCACTTTGGCTGAGGTCTTGTTGTCACCACCGATAAATCTCAACACACCTTCCTTAAAGCTACACATTGGCTTAAGCCTCGTAGCCACTAACAACCCATCTCAACACCTGGCTCTGATATCATGTTGCAAATTGGACAAGCTAGGAATCAAACCCTCAGGCCTAGGCTGCTTTATCGCTGAGCTAACTACCCTTTTTGTGACTAGTGCAGTATCAAGGAGAGGATTGATTTCTCTAATTCTCTCCTTCAAGCGACAATTTGGCTGAAGCCTCCTAGCAAACACAACTGAAGTTGATAGAATGTGGCTGCCTTTAGATTTGAATGGTTTCAGAAGCACCTACATCTTTGAATAAATTAGACACAATTATCTGACAAAGTTAATTTATATATGGTTTATAACAGTAAGGGCACTTGTTAACCTTCTTTTAAGGTAAACTTTTAAAAACTGTATTACCATATCTCACTGTCTTTCATGTCTGACCAAGTTACAGTAAAATCATCCCAAGCAGATTAATTTTTAAGTAAGTGCAAAGAATTTGTTTAAACTTTAAAGTACCTCGGGATATTTTTCAAGAGGATGGAGATCTGCAGGTTAGTCAATCTTGACCTTAATCTTAACATTAGGAATTAAGGGAATACGATGGGAGATGGACAATTTAAGATGAACAAATCTGCTTTCACTCACAATGTGGCCTAGGCCGATTAATTAAGATGCATTATGGATGGATCTTTGATCTTTCCCAGTTTTGTTAAGTCAAGTCAACTAGCATTGATTTAGTTCAGAAATTTGTGTGCATTTGAAGTAATTTTTCACATAGTTCAAGATAATTTATTTGTAATTGCTTTAAGATATGCTGCTGAAACTATCTTATTTTGGTTTATTAAAATTTAAAACCTATGATCCATGTAAAATGGGCATTAGTCATGTTAATTTTCCTTAACAACATCTCTTAGAAAGGTACATGCCATGCTGCATAGTCGATCTTAACTATTGAAATGTGTATGTAGCTCAGACTTTTGTCTTTATGTCAGTAGAGCATGATCTAGTTGGTTAAACCAAAAGGTTTAATGTTATGTTTTCTGTATCTTTAGAAGAATATATGGATTAGTTATTTTACACCAAGTGCTAATAGGTGTTTGTGCTGGTTTAATTGTTGACGGATGCAGTGGGTGTCCCTTAAAGTGGATCCATTTCCAAGTGTGAAGGGTTTTCTTTAGATTTAGGAGTTTGGATATCAGATTGGTCACTAATGGTTGTTTACAATTCTTTTACTTGACAATCTGTTAGCCTGTTTGATAATATTACCTAAAGAATTAAGCATTGATTTGGTTTGTTTGTGTCCTTTTATTAATTAGATGTGGATCACAATGTTAAGACCTACTGAGTGTTAGGTAATTGTTTCTCCCATGCCCTGTTTGATGCCCCTTCTGTGTTCATTATCTTTACCCCTTTGTGAGGTTCAATTCGAGGCTCTTACCAATGCTCTAAAGGAGAAGCATCGTCTTGTATTTATTTCATTGTTCCCTTACTAAGAAAGCTCTTTGGTACAAAAGCTCATAATTTACTTAAAGCAATGGAATCCACTAAAAATAACCAGGTCATTTGAATTGTGTTTGCGGCATGACATTTGAACAGTGCCAGTTTGGTTTTGGTTGGAGGGGCTTCATCCATACATTTTGTAAGGGGGCATGCAAGTTCAATTGATTAACACTGTTTTACAGTATTGACAGTTGGCTTTATCTTGTGTGCTCGATCATTCTTGGTTGTTAAAGGTACCCTGTACCCCTCATTAGGCTGCTATGAGGTAAACAGATCATTTTTGTTTAAAAGTTCCTATTACAGGTAGTTTTAATCTCTTTGTAAAAAATATAAGCATATGGACACCTTCATTTCTTGACTGAAAGGTACTATTGCTACTATTACAATACAATTTGCTTGGGCTGGAAATAGTTTTCTTGACATTAGCATGTTATCCTTCTACATGCTATAAGATATCATTACATCAAAGCATTATTATTATTAAGGTAAAAGCATTATTACCATGCATTATAATAATCATTTTGAAAAGTAAGGTAAGTCAAGAAATGAGAATGCACGGGACCATAATTTGAAAAGAGGTTTATAAAAGGAAAAGGGGGATTCAAAAGAAGAGAGATAGCGGAAGGAAGGCTGGGGTCTGGGAGTCAAGCTCTAAGGTTATTGCAGGTGCTTTGAAGATCAATAGACACAGAATGGATTTAGGTTTTTTCGGGACAGAGTTTGTCCATCTTCTTATGTGTACTTTTCTTCAGAAACGCATGCCAAGTCAGGCCATTGAATGTAATTTGCATCTGAGTTGTAAATCTAGAAATAAATGAAATACAATAGAGGCTTTAATGTATTTTGTGATCTTTGTTTCTCATGTGAAGTAGTATTGTGTAATAGAGAGATCAGAGGAAAGGAATTTGACTCAGATCAACAATTCTCCTTATTATTTTCATGATATACAAAATGTTAGGCTTGCAAGTTGTTCTCATGGTCATATATTACTGAATTCATACTATGTATGCTTAGCAATAGCATGTGTTGTTTCAGGACTGGATTGATTGTAAAATTGCCCAGTCCTTCCTTCAATATTTATGCTCTGTAACCAGGGACTCCATGCCTAATTTAGGCCACTGATCAGAGAAGCTTTCTAGCCCCTCATGTCTAGTACCTTGGCCAATCTTTTCCAGCTCTCTGTACCTTGTTTTTTTCCTTTTAAATCTGCTAAAATCCTTTAATGTAAAGCTATTAGTGAAATGCTCAGGGTAGCTATCTTTCTTTAAATTCAAGTGAGGGAGCACCCTCTAGGCCAAGATTTGCTTGAGACCTAAAGAAGGTTTAAAGATGTGCCTGGGATAGTTCTAACTTCTAATTACCACCTTAGAATGTCCCAGGTACTAACAATATGTACCAAAATGCCTCATATGCAGATGTTTATACCTTGCATTGCATATGGAAAATTGCCAAAAAAGTTAAATTCTAAACTTAAAACAACTAGTGGCCTCTTCCAAAAATGCCTATGAATTGCCGCAGGCAAGGATACAACTATTTTGATTGCAGCACCCATTTTGTAAAGTGTTCTCAAGTCACTTTGATGATCATGAGCAGATCCTTATCCTAGATTCAAAATAGTTACAGCAATGCAAAACAAGTCACAAGGGAAACTCAAATTACTGCACCTAATCCTTTGCAAATGATTTGACTTATTTAAAGCATAACCATTTATGACATTAAAATTAATGCAATGCAGTTGCATGTCTTCAGAAAGTACTAAAGATAAAACATTATACTTTAGCATTTGTGGCTTATAAACCATTTGGCTGCAATTGGAAACTTTGGTAATTTCCGTCATCTGACAAGCCCCATATTTGATGTTTCTAAACATCTCTATCCATGACTTCGGCCGCTAAGAAAGGAAATCTCAGATTTCTTCAAAATTATTTCACTAAATTATGTGCAGTTCAAGCAATTTGTTTATGTTTATAAGTCACAATTTATAAGAGCATAGAGAACAGATTCAAAAACGTTACAACTGCAAAAGGCCATTCAAGTAAAATTAGTTTATAAAAAAAATCATATCTTAGTAATTTCAGCATAAATTTCAATCATGTGGATTTCAGAAGCAACAAAACAACTATCATGGATCATTTGTCTGGCAGAATAGAATAAGATTTAGCAACAAAAATCAATCCACCTTTTGAATAAATTGTGTTGGGCCTAAAAGGTGACAAATATCAATAAAGAGTTCCTCCATATTCGTTCGAAAATGAGCTAGTCCATTAGGAATGTCAAATACTCCATTTGGATCATCCGCACTGAAATCGCTACTGTCAACCTACAAGTACATAAAATGTCAAATGTGAGAACAAAGTAAAGACAAAACCGTAACACAAAAGTATCCCAGATAAATATATTCACGCATTAAATCATACAACATTACACTCGCAAGCATTACCAACAGAAACTGAGAAAATTGCAAGAAGTGCTACCAAGAGATCTGTCAGAAGAGTCACACATGAAGGGTTCTAACTAAAACCACCAGGAGATAACAAAGTCATTAGGGGAGAAATAGAGACAAGAAGAACTGTCATTTGATTAGGTGCAGAGAATGCTGGTATAGGACCAGAAATTTGAGGTCAGTAAAGGCCATGCAGACTGCAGGCTAAGAAGAAAGCCAACCTAGACCATGAATAGGGCAAGAAATTCACAGAATCAAGTTAGTTGACCTGCTACAAATAACCACAGACAGTTGAACAAGTAAGAGTCTAACTTTCAATTTGACAAACCAATTCTGAAGAGGGTTTGAATGAGATCTGTATCTGCAATTTGAATTTTGAATTGAAAGATTTAATTTTGAGTGTCGGAGTGAAATTTCTGTGTGAGTTTTGTTTTGATTGCAATAGTTGGCCTCTAATTTATGAGGGTAATTTTAATTGAAACTTTTATATTTGTGATACATTTCTATGACTTAGTCTCAAAAATAGTTTGTGTATTCAAAAGCCTGATACTTATATTATAAAATGGGAGGAGTTGTTATCCTTCTACATGCTATAAGATATCATTACATCAAAGCATTATTATTATTAAGGTAAAAGCATTATTACCATGCATTCTAATAATAATCATTACATGCTATAAGCCTGATATAGGTGGTATCCTTTTTTCAGCAACAACTCAGGTGGTCTCTCTACTTGGTAATACATTCTCAAGTTCTCTTGGAGCAGCTAATACTGAGCAAACCATCATGGGAAATGGTCGTCAAGTTTCCATGGGACTTGCAAATGATCTCAATTCAAATGATAGTGCATCGTTTGACATCAATGACTTCCCTCAGTTAACTTCTTGCCCCAATTCTAGTGGAGGGGCACAAGGGCAGTTAGGTGGGTTTTGGTTATCTCATTTTCTTCATGTTTTTGTATTTGCTGTCTTTTAGCTCAGGTTGACAAGTAACAAGTGATAAGTGGTCTGCAGCTTCAATAAGAAAGCAAGGTCTTAGTGTGAATTCTCTTGCTCAACAAAACCAAGAGTTCAGCATTCAAAATGAGGACTTCCCAGCTTTACTGGGTTTTAAAGGTTCGTATTTGGCTTTTTATATAAGCAACATCTGTTGTCTTTACGAGTTAACCTGATGGGAATGAACTACAGGGACTTCACTTAGTGAACCTCTTACATAGCACGTGCGATCGTGGGATATTAAAGAATACCCTTAATTTCAAGAGATATTGACCCAAAATCTTTTTGTTGAAACCCCCTCCCAATACTTAAAACCTCCTCCCCACCCCTTTTTATACCTCAATCCTTATAAACCACCCTACCCACCCCCACCTTAAACCCCTCATCCCCCCAATACCTGCAATATATTGGTTCGATTTTTATAATTTTAAAACCCACAATATGAACTAACGTGATAGGATATTGGTCAACAAGTGAATCCCCCGTGGAATGAACACATTCCTTTTTCATTGCTTGGTTAGGAGTGCTCTAAAAATTAAAATAATATGATTGCCATATTATAGAATATACTGCTATGTAGTCCATTCCATGTGTTTGTATTGTAAAGCCTTGATTTTTACCTGTTAAATTATTCACCTACATTGTACATGGTCTTTCAACTATCCCTTGTATTAATCTATATATTAGAATGGTCCACATCTATATTTTGGGTACTTTTGACTCTTAGAAAGGCCCTTGCAAAGTTTTCATGTGTCGAGGTTGACAGTATATGACTACTTTTTGAACCTTCAATGAATGCTTCCGAGATCCCAAAATGCTTACAGGAATGGGTCTGCCCATGTCATATATTCAACTGTGTTCCTAGTTATAAGATTGAAAACTCTGGCAAAACTATTATAAAATATGTTGCAGTTTTATAAAATATGACATGAAACAACAAAAACATTACAAATATGTATACAAAACATTGTATATTGGCTAGAAATCTTTAACATTTTAATAGATGCCTCATAATATTCTGTAATGATTGTATGTAGTTGAGTGTTGCACAATCATGTCATTTTTTGACTGCACATATATCTTCAGACATTTCAATTTGTTTGTTGTTGAATAAGTGTCCTACAGTTCCAACTGAAATTCCTTATTCTCCATGCTCATGTCATTTTGTATTTAATAGGTCTCTTTTGTGTCTTTTCTACCTGTAGGAGGTAATGTGTATTTTGCAATGGATTTGCATCAGAAAGATCATCATGAAAATGCTTTAGCATTGATGCAGTCACACCATTACCATGTAAGTATTTTGAAGTCCATTGGTCAGAATGTTAGAATTCCTTCTTTCTGTTCCATGCTTTAATATCTTTCCCTTAGATGCAATTGGTCTGATGTCTTTTTGGTGGAATTTTTTACTGGTAATCATGGTTACTAAATATTTAGGTTTGTTTGAACTTTGTACCATGTTTAGATGGGGAGATCTGCTGGATTTTCTTTGGGAGGGTCATATGCTTCTCATCACCAGCAGCAGCAACAACAAGAAATTCGATCTGGATTACCAACAAACGGTGCAAAAGGGTCATTTGCAGCTATTTCCAATTATGCAGACCTTATGCATTTACATGGCACTGATCTATTTCCATCTACCCATGTTCAAGCTTCATACCATTCTCAGGTAAAAGTAACTCTTTACTCTCCAAACCCAAATTGAATCCACTTGAATTCAGTTTGGCAATTTAATTTTTATGTGGCTGCTTCTAGGTTGTTCCCGGATTGAGGTATGGGTTTCCAACAAATATAATGCCTGGCATAGGCTCATATGATCATCTTCTTCAGCAGTACCATCCACATCCACATCATCATAATCACTCTCAGTTTCGACATGTACCATCAGTTAATCCGCCATCAAAGGAGCATTTGCTGAAATCCATGCATGGACTTCAAGGTGCTCATGATGCTTTTGGATTGCTAGGCCTTCTCAGCGTGATCAGGATGAGTGAACCTGATTTAACAACCCTAGCATTGGGTATAGATATGACAACTTTAGGATTACATTTAAACTCAAGAGATAATCTGTATAGGACATTTGCCTCTCCTTGGGCTGATGGGCCCGGAAAAGGTGAGCCTGAGTATACATTGCCACAATGCTATTCTCAACAAGCTCTTAGGTTGCAGGTGAGCAGCCTTTATAATATGAGAAACCATTAATATGTTTGTGTTGTTTTCTTCTTTGTTTATATGACTGAATTTGAATTTGAATGCATACAGCCAGGGTACTTCACAAAATTCAGTCAGGAGACTCTTTTCTATATATTTTACAGGTACTAGCATGCTTCTTCGACAACACAATATAATATATCCCTCCATATTTGTCAAGTGTTATGCAAATTTAAATCATGTCAACTTCAGATATAGTTTGTTTTTATGTTCCTAAAATGATGCCATTGATTATTTGCAGCATGCCAAATGATGAACCAATAACCAAGTTGTTCTGACAGTAATTTCACAAACATTTTTACTTTGAGGAATTTAGGAAGGAAATTGAAAATTTCTTATAATCTCTTTGTCAAAAATATAAGCATATGGAAACCATCATTTCTTGACTGAAAGGTACTATTGCTGCTGTTACAATACAATTTGCTTGGGCTGGAAATAGTTGTCTTGACATTAGTTGTCTGGCATTTGTATGTTTTTTTTTTTAAAACACTTATAGCCATCGGTTAAGCGACGGCCTGTAGGTGATTTAAAAAAATAATAATTCAATACCGTCGCTTAACCAACGTTTAAGTTTCATAATCTGTCGGTTAATAGACAGGTTTCATTGGTGAACCGACGGCCTGTAAGTGTATTTTTTTTTTTAAATTTCTCCACCGTCGCTTAACCGACGCTTTACATGTCGGATAATCGACGCTTTACATGTCGTATAACCGACGATTTACATTTAGCCGATGGTAAACTGAGCTGTCGCTTAACCAACGGATTGTAAAGATGTCGGATAACCGATGGCAATCCACCAACACTTAAAAAAAATCATAGTGTCGTATATGCGACAAGGAAGTGTCGAAATTCCGACAATATAGTCGTCGGATTTTTAGTCGAAATGTAGTAGTGCACTATTTTCGAAACTTTGAAATGGTTTCTAGTTCTGGAGTTTTTGTACATTTTTGGCCTATGGGAGCTATTCCATTGCATCTGGAGCACTGTTTCCATTGAGAAATAGTTTTCATTTCATCAAAAACCATTTTCGTTTGATCCAGAAACACCCATTTCGACAAATCTGAAGGTATAATGTTACAGTGACGGATTTGTTTTGTTTTTTTTAAATCTCTCATATTTTATCAATTTTATTATTAGATCTTTATTGTTTTAGTCTCAGACTGTTGTCTTCCCTGGCTGTGTATGCTCTTTTCCGTGCACGTTGTGCGATCACGGTGAATTAGAAACAACGAGAAAACTTGAAAACGTAGACTTTTCAGGTAAGCCAACCAATATCTAACCCCACCCATAGTGTGGACAAGTTTTTTTTGTTTATTTTTTTTGTTATTTTCAGGAAAAAAAGGCAAGCATGGAGAATTAGAGAGAAGAGTTAAAAAAAAAAGCCCCGTTCCTCTTTCCATTCTTTTACGTATCTTTTAAACTTAGCTCACTTTGTTCAAAGTTGCTTTATTCCTTAATAGGTCTTGAGTTCAAGTCTTATTAAGTTACATTTTAGTGCATGCAATTTTTATTTTCAAGTTACTTTATTGTAAAAGTGCATCTCACTTAAATAAAATAAAATAAAAAGTGAGTCACTTAAGTCTTTAATTTATTGCTGCACTATTTAAAAGTAACATTATTGTAAAAGTGAACATCACTTATTTTATAGAAGTGATTTACTTAAAAAACAACTTTCTTGTAAGTGATTGTCAAAGGTTCATCTTGGGAAGAAGGGGGTTCTCTTTTTAGTTGGTCGAGTTAATATTTTCCACGTCACTATTGGGGACATCTTCAACTTTTTCTTTGATCAAGCATAGCTTCATCATCCAGAATCAGTTTTTAGTGCCATTTTTTTTTAAATCACGTAATTTTTTGAGCTCTTTGCATCCAGACAGTTAGTTTCTGTTTTTTTCAGCCGTTATTTTATAGTATGGCCGCCCCTTGTGATATTCTACTTATCAGTTCTAACTATTTCTCATGGAAATCTCATATGGAAGATGTTCTACGAAGTAGGGGACTTTTTAGAATTACCTCAAGGAAAGAAACAAAATCCACTAATGATGATAAGAAAATAAAATAGGAAAATAGATGTGATGAAGCTCGTGGATTGATTGGGATGTCAATCTCTACTGATTTGCGATTCCATATATCTAGAATTGATGAGCCTGATAAAACTTGGGAAAAGTTAGAATTTGTGTTTGGTAAACACAATGAAATTCGAGGTCATCAACTTGAGAATGAGTTGATTTCTTTGAATCCAAGTGATTTTTCATGCATTCAATATTACTTATCTAAGTATAAAACTCTTAGACTCTTATGTGAAGAATTCAAGATTAAGAAAGAAAACAAACAATGTATTTATCATATTCTTTCCAAACTTGGACCTACATATTCTGTTTTTGTATCTGCATTTTACTCCATGAAAGAATCCTTGAGTGCAGCTAGCTATCAAGAGCCTACTCTTGAATCTTTTTGTGATTCATTAATTAGAGAGCAAGATAAGCTCATTCATCTTGGAATAATTAACAATGCAGATACATCTAGGAAAGCCTTATTGTATCAACAGAAAGAAAAGTCCAAGCCTCCCAAGAAATAGAATTTTCGCAATAATAAGCCAAACAAGGGTCCCAAACCCTCTCAGTCAGCTCCTTCTTTAAAAAATGACAAAGGATCCAAGCCAAAAGGAAATAATACTGAGCGTCATTGCAATTTTTGTGGGAAAGATGATCATGATGAATCTAAGTGTTTCAAGAAGATGGCAGCCTTAGAAGCAACAATGAAGAAGCACCACATCATCCTAGATTCATCTTTAGAATCTACCTCTCATGGCCATGCACTTTGTGCTTTTGGTTACTCTTATATTGCATCTTCTTCTTCTACTTCAAATGAATGGCTCATTTTTTTGGAGCCTCTTATCATATGGCTAAGGATCAATCCATCTTTTCTACTATGCATGAATGTAACACAAAAAAAATATTTGTTGGTGATGATAGATCTCTAAGTGTTGTAGGATCTGGAACAGTTCCAGTAGAAAATGGTCATTTCAGTGATGTACTATGTGTTCCAAAAATTTCCTGCAATTTGTTATCAGTCTATCAAATTACTCATTCGGGTGAAGATAAAACTGTTACGTTTACACCTCACCAAGTTGTAATCAAAGTTTTTAAAAATCCTGAAAAATGTCCTTGCAACTAAAATTGTTGATGATATTACCAGGTTGTACAAATTTAACAACTTTGGGTCATCACCTTTTCCTTCAGTTTTTGTTGCTCATAGTGATAACTTGAGCAAACTTTGGTATGAGCGATTTGGTCACTTAAATTATCTCTCATTGCAACAACTATGTAAAGACAATATGGTGACTGCTCTTTCGATGTTATCTTGCAAGGATGGTGTTTGTTCTGGTTGTGTACTCGAAAAACATCATCGAGATAGTTTTGACAAACGTGCCACTTGGCACGCCTCGGTTCCTTTGGAGTTTGTGCATAGTGACTTGTGTGGTCCTCTTCCATCTGCTTCATTTTCTGGTTTCAAATATTTCTTAACTTTCATTGATGACTACTCTAGATGCACTTGGGTTTACTTCCTAAAACTTAAGAGTGAAGTATTTAACATGTTCTTGGCCTACAAGGCCCTTGTTGAAAACCAATCTGGTCATCAAATTATTAAGTTAATATCCGACAATGGAGGAGAATATGTTAGCAAAAAGTTCACTACTTTCTGCACTGAACAAGGAATCCAACAACAACATACTGTTCCATATACACCACAACAAAACGGTGTAGTTGAATGGAAGAACCACACTTTAAAAGAAACGGCTAATTGTATGATCCAATCTGAGGGACTAAGTCTTCAATATTGGGCCAAGGCCATAAACTATGCAAATTACATAGTTAATCGCACACCCACTAAAGTTTTACAAGGTATAACACTAGAAGAAGGATGGAGTAAAATTAAACTAGATGTAAGTCACTTCCGTGTGTTTGGTTGTGAAGCATGGGCTCACATTCTGGATGAAAAACAGAAAGCATTGCAGCCTAAAAGTGAAAAGTGCATATTTGTTGGATATTCTGAAGATGTAAAAGGTTATAGACTTCTTCAACCACATTCTCATGATATAATCATTAGAAGAGATGTTAATTTTGATGAAAATCTCTTGGCCTGTGAGCCTAACTTGGAGGGTGTGCCATCTTTGGCCTGCGAGCCTGATTCGACAATTGTGCCTTCGTCTTCTTCTTCCAACTTCCTTGATAGGTTTCCAACTCTAGTTTCTGATGATGACAGTGAGGATGAAAATCCACCTTCGCCTGTTCATGTTCCTCCAGTTGCACCAGCACCAATGCTTCCTCGATGGGTCCGTTCAACATGTGAAGCAGCTGGCGATCTTTTCGGTGATCCTAGAGATCAACATCAAACACGTTCTCAGTTTCAAGGAGCCTCTTCTCTTTTGGCTCAAGTTTTCAAGAATCATGATCCAGAAATGTTTACAGAAGCTTCAGGAAATCCAGATTGGGATACAACTATGGATTAAGAATATCGTTCCTTAATGGCGAACGATACTTGGGATCTTGTTCCTCTTCCAAAAGAAAGAAAACTTGTCAGATGTAAATGGATCTATAGAACTAAGTATGCATTAGATGGAAGTGTTGAAAGACTTAAGGAAAGGTTAGTTTCCAAAGGTTTTTCCCAAGTTGAAGGGATAGACTACAATGAAACCTTTGCCCTTGTCGCAAAAATGAACTCCATCTGCCTTCTTCTCTCCCTTGTAGCCTTACATAACTAGGAAGTCCATCAAATGGATGTCATGTCTCCCTTTTTACACAGTGATTTACAGGAGGAAATTTACCTGGAACAACCTCCTAGATATGTTCAGAATAACTCTAGCCTTGTCTGTCGCCTTAATAAATCCTTATATGGCCTTAAGCAAGCTTCTAAAGCTTGGTATGCCAAAATGGATAGCTTTCTCCTTGACACTGGTTTTTCTAGATGCCATTCTGACCCCAATGTCTATACCAAAGTAGGAAACCATCTCATCATACTTGTTCTTTATGTTGATGCTCTTATCCTTACTAGTAGTGACCCTAAACTTTTAACCCATGTGAAATTTAGTCTTAAGCAAAATTTTGAAATGTCAGACTTTGGAAATTTGCATTATTTCCTTAGTCTCAAAGTCTTGCAAACCAAAGACAGAATCTTTCTTTCCCAGTCTAAGTATGCTTGTGACCTTCTTCGTCGCTTTCACATGGAAGATTGTAAACCATCCCCTTCTCCCTTCCAGTATGGAGTCAAACTTTCTGGCACTTGTACTTCCCCAGAAGTAGATACCACTTTGTATCGACAGCTTGTTGGTAGTCTCTTATACTTGACTCATTGCCTTCATGACCTTTCCTTTTTCGTTGGTCGTGTTTCCCGTTATATGCAAACACCTCATGAAAGTCACTAGAAAGCAGCAAAAAGAATAATTCGATATATTCGAGGTACAATTCAATTTGGGATTCATTACAGTACAGGGGGAGAACCTTTGTTGGTTGGTTTCACTGATTCAAATTGGTTCGGCGATCCTGATGATCGAAAGTCTATTGTAGGTTATGTTTTCATTCTGGGATCTGGACCTGTCACTTGGGCTTGTAAGAAACAACAAGCTCTTTCTCTTTCTTTAGCAGAAGCAGAATATCGAGTTGCAGTTAATGCCAATCAGGAAGCTTTATGGCTTCGACAGATCCTTTCAGAGTTTGGATTCGAGCAGCAACAGCCTACTCCACTTTGGTGTGACAATCAAAGTGCCATCAATATTTCTAAAGATACATTTCTACATCAACGCAACAAACACATTGAGCTACACATGCACTTCATCAGAAATCTTGTTCATGATCGTGTTCTTAAAATGCTCTACTGCCCTCTAGATGATCAAGTTGCAGAGAGTCTTCACCAAGTCTCTTATAGAAGCGAAGTTTTCTAAAGTTCGATCTATGTTAGGAGTTCATGAATGTGTCCTTAAGTGGGGATAGGCTCTAATGCATCATTCCTTCTCCTAATAGTGTCACTTTTGTAAATCCTTCAATCCTATCCCAAGTTGTTCTTAAGGGGGGATGTTAGGATATTTAGACACTTAGGAGTTAGTTAAGATCAACTTGTGTAATATATCCGTTAGTTAAAGTGTGCTTCTTTAGTATGTATTAGTATGCATTTGTAAATATTTTAATTCGACGGTCATGATATGTTCTAGAAATACAGTGATCCGACGGTTCAACTTCTCTTAGATCATACCTACATTTGATCCGTGGCTTAACACCCAATTGGTTCATGATCTCTATTTAAAGAGCATGGAGGGTCCTTGGCTAGTTGATAGATTATGAGAAGCTCATGTAAATTTCTTTCTTTTGCATAATAAATTTCTCCAAGTAGCTATTTGGCTAGGGCCGTGGAATGTTTCCCTCTTGAGGGTTTTAACCATGTGACAAACATTGGTGTATTGATCTGTGATCTGTTTGTGTGAGTGGTTGTTCTTGGTGTTCGGTCTTTTGGGAGTACCCTATGTACCGGAACAATATTATTATCATATGTAATTTATGATTTTGTTTCATTGTAAGGTTTTTTTACAGCTAGCAACATATAGTGTTGATTTATTTGATTTAATTTTTGATAAATTCTAAATGAATTTAAAGAATTATTAAAGGTATTTGTATAACTTATTAGAATAGGGTGTAAAAGAATGAAAAGTAATGCATATGATTATTAGGACCTAGATTTAGTGTTTAATGAAATAAATTTTGGAAACAAATTTGTAGATAAGGGTTGGTTCGTGAGAGTCATTATTTTTGTACTTCCTTTAATTTTAATTTTTTGTATTTTTAAAATAATAAAATCATTTTATGTAGGCATTGATTTGTAGAAATAAAATACCTATTTATCTTAGAATTATGATATATGGACAATTAAAAATCAATAATAAATAGAAAACAATATTACAAACACAATATTAAAAGGAAAACATTCTTCAATTTACTTGGGACATGTAGGAAGCAATCAAAAGGAATTCCTCTTATCAAATGGATAAAACTTAGAAGACCCAAAGTTACACCAATGGGGTTTGAAAAATATTTTTCTTATTAATAAGTATTTGGCTACAAAAAGCATGTGGAGACTCTTTTTCAATGATGGACTATGGGGAAAGCCATGAGATTTAAATATTTTGAAGATGGGTCCCTGGAGGAATGGATAAGGTCTAAATGAAATTCTATCAAAGGTGTTTCCATTGTTTGGAAAGGGTTGCTAAAAACTTTCCCTATTATAGAGAAATGGGTTGCTTCGAAATTAGTTGAAAGAGGAGATGAACTCAAAGTTGGGGAGGACCCTTAGGTCATGTACTGATAACTTCATGTTTTCTAGAGACTTAAATGATGTTCACTAAAAGATAAAGGTAAATAAAATTGACTAGATGTGTACATTTGTGTGGTATAGATTTGGTTTCAATCTTGGCTATTAACATAAGGTATGATTTTCTTTGTAACTTAGAAACAGAGTGAACAAGCTATATTTTCCTCTTAAATCATAGTGCTATTTTTAAAAGAAGATTATGAGGGTGAATTGAAATGTATTTGAAACAAATCCCTAGTTTCTCTTTCTAATAAATTAGGATATGACTCTCTAATTGCTCAAGATATTATTGGGGATAGGCTTTGGCAGTGGAAGGAAATTTTGAAACTAGTTTGTCCCCATCAAGTGAGAATTTTTTCATGGCTCGTGCTAGGAAATAAGATTCTCACCTAGGATAGTAGACAAAAATGAAGCTATAATGGACCAAACTATTGAATTTTATGCAAGGTTGAAGGTGAACTAGTGGACCATATTTTTGTTTCCATATTATGTCATATAGGGATTGTGGCTAAGAAAAAATAATATGATGTTTCAAGGGTATAAAATGGTTATAGGGATATTATATCATAAAATAAGGTCATCCTATAGATAAGAGTGGAAAGTTCCCAAGATAAGGGTAGTTAGGGTCCTTAAAGCTCTAGTCTTTGTGTCACAAAAATACAAAAAAAATCATGTCAAAGAGTTACAAGTATTTGTGATGTAGGTCCAACAATTAGCATAATTTTCTCTTCTTAAAAGATGGTTCCTTATAGTGTAGAAATGATAGGTCAATGATTTTTGTGTCCTTTGTATTACGTTGAAGTTTGCAGCAACCAAGGTTTAAGGGACTTGTAGAAAATCTTTGTGGCCCTTTTAGAAAATGCCACGATCTTGGTATGTATGAACTGAGTTGCACAGAGAGATCACTACTTGGGAGGAATTGACAGTTTTCTTTACTCACACCTTTAGTTTCGCGGATTCCAATCCAGATGTTCATAATGCAATGCAGCTTATTCGTGATGTTTTTCTAAAGGTAGTGCTAGTCGCATATCCAATGGATCTGCATGCACATTGTCACATGCAGTCGATGATGGGATGTTATAATGTGTCAAGAGAGCCAGATGACGATGATCTGTGGAATATCAATATCCGGAAATAGAAAGGAGTCGGGATGTCGTAGCATCAGATGTACTAATAGATCCAATGAATCATCCATTGAAGATAAGAAAAGCCAACATTGGGACTGAGGAGAACCCAAAGTTTGAAAATGTGGGGACTACTGGGATGAAGAAACGATGGAAAAAATTACACACTTGTTTTACAAATTTCAAGATTTGTTCTCTATGAATTTTTCTAAGATGAAAGGGATACTAGGAGATTTAGGAGAGATGAAGATCCCGTTGAAGCCAGATACGAAACCAATAAAGAAGCGACTGTATCGCCTAAATCTGCGATACAAGAAGCGAGTAAAAGCTGAGCTTGATAGGATGCTGGATGCTAGAATCATTGAGCCAGTTAAAGAATCAGAATGGATCAATACGATTGTAGTCCAAGACAAAAAGATGGGTGAGGTTCAGATCTGTGTTGACCTGAGAAAAATGAATGATGCTTGTTTGCATGATCCGTTTCTGACACCATTCACTAATGAAGTTCTATAAGGGGTAGGTGGCCAGGAGATGGATTCATTCATAGAAGGGTTTTTTGGCTATCACCGGACTAGGATCGCAAAAGAGGATCGACACAAAAAAACATTTATCACCGAATGGGGCTATTTTCAGTACATTGTGATGCCTTTTGGGTTGAAAAATGCGACTGCGATATTTTCCTGTGTTGTTGCCGCTGCATTCAAAGATTTTATTCAAAAGTTTTTGCAAGTTTATATGGATGACTGGAAATTTTATGGATTGATCAGAGACCATCTGGAAAACCTGCAACTGATGCTAGAAAGATGTCAACAGCATTAGATCGCACTGAAATCAAAGAAGTGTATTTTCTGTGCACCTTTTGGGATGTTGTTGGGTCACATTGTTTGCAAGAAAGGATTGTTGGTTGACCCTGCGAAGATTGATTGATCTTGAGCTTGCCGCTGCTTACAAATGTGAAGATGCTTAGAGCGGCATTGGGGCATACATGGTATTAACGCAAGTTCATATGAGGTTATGCTGTGATCACAACACCGATGGAAAAGTTGTTGAAGAAAGATGTTGATTTTCTATGGAGTCAAGAGTGTCAAGACAGTTTCGATACACTGAAGGCTAAGATGGCTTCCGCACCGATACTGGTTTTCCCTATTTGGAACAAGGAGTTCCATGTCCATGTGGATGCATCATCTATTGCACTAGGAGTGGTACTTGCTCAACCAAGAGACTGAGATATTGATCACCCGATTTATTTCTCTAGTTGGAAGTTGTTGTCTGTAGAGAAAAACTATATGACCATAGAAAGGGAAGGTATGACGATGGTGTATGCACTATAGAAGTTTAGGAATTACCTATTGGGCAGTCATTTCAAGATGTTTATAGACCATTCTACTTTGAAGTACCTATTCAATAATCCTGTGTTGGGGGAGAAGATATGCCGCTGGCTACTTCTCTTTTAGGAGTCTGATTTTGAGATAATTGTGAAGTCGAGTCACTTGAATGCTGGCCTTGATCACTTATCCCTAATTGAGATAGGAGAGGATCCCACAAACATTGAAGATGGATTTACAGATGCACAGTTGTTCAGAATTGACATCATTGATGATTATTATGATCAAATCATTCATCTTTTGGTGACGAGAACCGCACCAGAGGACCTTAATACAAGTCAGAATAAGCAGTTGGTGGTTAAGGCCTCGGATTTCCAGTTGATCGTTGGACAACTATATAAACTAGGACCAAATGAGATTTTACGGCGATGTGTCCTACCACATGACCAAGGGCATATTTTGGCAGAGGCTCATTCAGTATTTGTTGGTGGACATTATGGAGGATGAGATACTGCAAGGAAGGTGCTTCACGTAGGGATTTGGTGGCCCACCCTTCATTCTAATGTGACGAATTATGCGTGGACCTGCGATGTATGTCAACGAACTGGAAAATCATCACGGAGGGATGAGATGCCACTAGTACCTTAGGTGACATCACAACCATTTGATAAATGGGTAGTGGAATTTGTGGGACCAATCAACCCACATGGGAAGCAAACTAGTGTGTGGTATATCATTAAAACAATAGACTATTTGACATGATGGACGAAGGCCACACCATTCGTGTATTGCACCGCTGCGACAACAGAGAGGTTCTTATTTGATAAAATTGTGACTCGGTTTGGATGTCCAAGGATATTGACGATTGACCAGGGGAGTCACTTCATCAATCACACAATCAATGCATTGACAAAGGATATTCAGATACAACATAAAAAGAGTACCACGTATCATCCACAGGTGAATGGCACAATAGAGGCATTCAACAAAGTATTGGAGAATGTGCTTACAAAGGTATGTAATGCAAACCTCGATGACTGGGATTTGAATATTCTAGCAGTCTTGTGGGCATATTGCACCACTTGCAAGAGATTGATAGGGAAGACACCATTCAAGTTGGTGTATGGGCAAGAGGTAGTCATGCCTATGGAGTACATTGTTTCGAGTCTGTGCATTGTAGCAACAATGAGCATGGATGATGAAGAAACACTGGAAGAACGATTAGACCAACTAGTTTAACTTGAGGAAGACCGCTTTGTTGCGGGTTTTCATCAGCGAGTCGAGAAGGATCAACATAAGGCTTGGCATGATCGCCATATGAAGAATAAACAGTTTTAGCAAGGAGACTTGGTGTTGTTGTACGACAACAAGTTCATGAAGCATCTAGGTAAGTTACAGATGCATTGGTTAGGTCCATATATTGTTAATTCCATTACTTCAGGAGGTGCAGTTCAACTACAGCATTTAGATGGAGCGATGCTGCCAAATCTAGTGAATGGTAGCAGGTTGAAGCCCTATAGGATGGGCCCAGAACCGCGCTATGCTTGAGGAACTGCGCAATAAAAAAAATAGACAGGATGATAGAAAGAAGGAGGGCGCACTAGGAGGAAGTGGATGCGCAAGAGTAGGAGTCAGTAGCGTAGTTAGGAGAACATGTTGCGACAACCACATGGTTGCACACAAAGTCAAATTAGCAATAAATGAAGACAGTTAAAAGCAGTTAATCGGTGGCACTTGTTGAAGCAACACACATTTATGGTTGATCTAGTCATTGGATTGACATGATTGTCAGCGGATTCAGGTCATTAATGACGGATTTGGTCATAATGATCTGCATTATTTTGTCGTGATAGTTGAAGGATTGATTTGGCGCTATAAGGAGGGGACGAGTGTGGTCAAAATTTATCATTGTGCAAGGTTGAGGAGAGTTGTAGAGCTAAGTTAGAGTGAGTTGATTGCATTGGTAAGTGAAGTGAGGTTGAGTACTTATTGAATAATTACGGGGCACTGGTGCAGTATGCAGAGTGAACCTATCAGAGTCGAAATTTCCAGTGAAAGGGATTCACCAATTAGTCCAGTAATGATTGAGGAAGAAATCACTAGTATGCTGATAGGATCATCATCGGTGCTGAAGAAGAAGCGGAAGGGTCAGAATCCTAGCTCTCCAGCACCACAGAAGAAGCAGACCAAAATGTCTATAAGGGCGCAAGAAGAAGAAACTGCGTAGACAAGGCCATCGAGCTCAGGACTTGTGGAGTCAGCGGCTCGAACATGGGTGTCTATTAAGGACATCCATGGGTATATACCTCCCATTCGGCATGGTATGAATCCCAGGAAACCCACTAAAAATAAGAAGTACCAAGTAAGGATGCCAGTGATACCACAAGGGATGGTATGCACTTCTGACATTGTTCCTGCGCTAATGAGAATGAAGTATGAGGACCATGACTTGCTTGCATTGGAGGATGTTGCGAAAGAACCATATGTGCCAATGGTAGCAGTAGGAGATGAACCGATAGAACGCATTCTGCATGACTAGGTGCACGGGCTGGAAAGAGCTAGATTGTTAGGTTTGATCAACGTGTCACACTTTGGGCGTCCGAACGAAGTAAACGCGTGTGTGAAGCAAATTTTGGCATGCTTCCATGGAGGATTTTTGTGGCTGGATAAGCTGGTCGAAGTCATGGTGGGGATGATTTTAGAAATAACGGGGCTGCCCAAGGATGGGTCAAAACCCTCGTAGTATTTTCAAGGAAAGGATAATGATAAGAATCTTGTGGTGATGTTGAAGAAGTGTTTTGCTTTAGAGCGCGATGGGAGGGCTTACCACATTGATAGTATTAATGACCGTGCGGTGCGCATCAATGCAAGGATTTTGGCCAGAAAAGTGGTGAGGAAGAACCGCCCCGTCCAATGTAACTTGGGGGTGATTACATGTGTTGAATAGTGTGTGCAAGTCATACAAATGAAATGGTCACTCTTTCTCATGAACCAGTTGGCCGAGGATGCAATGGCAGTGCAGGAAGGCAAGAGACCATTTACATATAGTTGGTTACTCAACTTGATCGCGCTAGTGGATTTAATGAAGCCAGATGACTATCAAGGCATGGATGTAGAAGCGATAAAAGTATACAAGGGTGCACAATATCAAAATCTATGGTGGGTAAAAGAACCCAAAATACCGACGAATTGTGCAATTCAATTTTGGATCTGTTGGGAAGCGTTGCAGGTGAAAGCAATGAAAGTTCCAAGGTCATCTGAGGAAGCTGCGGAAAATTATCAAAGTATTGCATGGTTCACAATTGAACCACATGACATTCACTCCCAAGCGCAGCGTGACCCAGACAAGCAATGGTTATCGACGCCTTACGAATTATCTGATGCAGAGTTCGAGGCGATGGTTAATGATTGGCCTGCAGAATAGCGAGAACCAGTTAGTTTGGAAGAAGTATCAATGGGACCCTCGACGGACACCCTTGTTGATCCTATGTATAAGGACGACCAATGGAGTGATCAGGATTTAGACCAAGAATCGACGAAGACACCTATAGACCCAGAAGTAGAATGCATGTTCAATGAGTTAAGAACAAAGAGGTGCATGGAGCATGGTGTGGGTAGTAGCACCACGTGACGGATAGAAGCGTAGTTGAATCATCTTATCCAGGCAGTGACAGATGCAACAGATGTGGCAATGAAAGAAATGCTGAAATATGCCCAAGTAGGATTCATGGAGGTAAGAACAAATCTTGATTCATTATATGATGTTGTTTTGAAGAGAGCGCCAAAAGGTGTGACTATGCAGGACTTTGCGTCAATCAACACTGAGCTGCGGGTTAGGAATGTTCAAAATTCCCTCGACTGTGATTAAAGCTGGAAGAGAGGACTCGAATACCTCCTAACAATAGTTGCAGGACATGTCACTGGATATCAACATGTTGTCTACATAGACATTGGTACACATGCAACGCGGAGTTGGAAAACATATAGAAATAAATCAACGATCGATTCTTGCAGCCACAGGAGAAAGAGGATAAAGCACAAAAAGAGGTTGAGTAATTGTAGCAGCAAAAGGAAAAGTTAATAGTAGAGAAAGTGCATGAAATAAAAGCACTAATGCAAGCACAAGAGGAATTGAAAGTGAAGAGGGTTGAGGATATTATGGATTTGAAAAGGGAACAAGATCGCCTTGTCATTGAGAAGGAACATCTTTGGGATAGCCGAGTAAAGTTGGAAGAGGCAGTTGCGGATGCTTGTCAGCACATATTGGAGAGTACTACGGAGCTAGATGTGGTGGCTAGAGCACAATGACTTGGGGGCCGTCATTTCCCAGTTACAGCGGGACAACAACATTTTGGAGGATTTGGTGCACCCAGCCATGCCACCAGAGAAAATAGCAGAGTAGAAGAGTTCTATAGAAGATTTGAAAACACATCTCAACGAGATGGAGCAAGAGGCAAAGAAAGTGGCGGATGCGACTATGCAGTTTTGGGGAAGCGTAGTGCAGGATGAGCAGTTGGAGCAATTGGCCACACAGTTGCAGGAAGCAGAAGGGAAGCTAGCGACATTGAAGATGTCACTGAGAGCAATGCCACTGATGGTTCAGATCACCAAGTCATCAGAGCTAAAGTATATGTAGCAATGGGTAGCAAAGGCCAAGAAAGGAAACAATGACGCAACACATAGCCTGACGAATTTCAAGAGATTGGAGTGCAGCTCTCTCTTAAAGTGGTTTATGTACTATAGGTAGCACAGGAAGGTAAAAAGGAGATCGTCGAGAAAATGGTCAAGCATCCAGTGACACATGATATGACGACGAGCCAGGAGATATATGTCATAGTCAAAGTGCAAGTCAAGGCGATTACTAAGCAGTATCAGGATTTCAGGAAAAAGATTACTAAGTACCAGATATTGGTCATTATTTTGTATAATCATTTAAGAGTTAGTTAGGAAGTTGTTTAAGTGGACCTTGAATGTAAAGGTGCAAGCCTATAAGTAGATGTAGAAATGCAAGTATGAAGGATCCGATCTAGAGAGAACATTGTGTAAACAATTTTGTGGATCATCTTTTTTTGGAAAGCACTTGTTGATCTGTGAACTATTTTGAGGAATCTATGATTTTGTGTGGAAGTAATATGGCCAGATCGAATTTGAGATAAATCACCGTGTTCTGACATAATATGACATACCTATGTTGATTGTAAGGAAGCACATGTAGGATAAGGACACTCGGGGAGGGTGTTTCCTCTGGTCATGGGATAATCAAGCTACAAGATATATATGAGAGGCTCTGCTTGTCTAGGATTGAGACAAGATCGGGCTATATGGATTATAAAACTGAAGCGGGGATCCAACGTAAAGCTCAATACAACAAGAAGACACATGTAAATTCAATTACAACTTGATACAAAACAAGAGTCTCTACAAGATATGTCTAACATAAAGTTTAAGAAAGAGTATGAATATCTTGCTCGAAGGCATGGAAGGATTACAAGGGACTCCCAAACCTAAGGGAGGGCGCTCAACATGGGTATGAAATAAAAAAGCAATATTCAACTAGGTAACCTGTGATTAGGAAGGCTCTACCACTTATGAAATGTCACTTCTAGTAGTGGCATGAAGGTTCCATGAAATTAGAAGTGAGTACATACCTATGGTTAATGTGACATTTTCATAATATAATGCAAAATGCACATAGAAAGTGGTCCTATCCTATATGCCATTTTAGTATTATACCTACCATGGGCATGAATGAGCCAAAACTCGGTGAGAGTACACAAAACATGGACCCTACACAATGACATTATTCCAAAAACAATTGCACATCGTTAGTAAAGAGTCTGGTCTATAGGATATAGGAAGTATTGGTCATGAGAAAAGCATCTGAAGGAATCAGTGCAAAGGGAAATGGGAAAAAAGAAGGAATGCAAGCTATAGACCCAATGCTCAAGAATCCACTACCACGCTGAAGGTAATTAACACTGGTGTTAATATTGGACGAAGGAGGTGGAAATCCCCCGCCAAATGGAGTAGTAGGAATATTACCACTTCCTAATTGGTGTGCAAGGTAAGGGGTTGTGGTTCCTGCTAGTCCAACACCAGGGTTCACACTAGAACCTAGAGTGGGTCACAAAATACTAGTAGTGATGTCTAGCATGCAAAACATAAAATGATTTGAACTTAAGGGAACTAGTAAAGAAATTCAAGGAACTACGATCCCTAAATCCAACTAGCACACAAAGGGAACACCCCTAAGTAAAACTAAGTTCAAATGCAAACAAGAAAAGATGGAGGATAAGTGAGATCATGAATGTAGTAGGTGTGTCTCTCCTAGCATATAAATGAGACTTCCACACACTACAAGCAGTGGTGTGTAACCAATTATAGTGGCCCTCAGCTTCAACACATATAGCGACTATTTTGTATGACCCCTACCTATCCAGGACACTCACAAAATAACCTCTACAAGTACCCCCTGGGATACCTAGGTAAGGAAACTAAGGTCACCCAAATATAACCAATGCTTAGGTGGATAGTCGTAGGTGGGATCTATCGTATGGTCAGGGTAACTAAAGCTTGAAAGCACCAACGGTACCTCAAAATCCCCCAAATATGAATAAGATCCTCGAAATATCTTCGGTGCTCAACAAAAAGTGGTAGGGGGTTATCACCACCACTAACGTGAGCGTTTCCTCATGCTTAACTCTCGTGTAAGAGGAGCCTTGTAAGAACACTATTTATACCAAGGATTTCACTTCTCACCTGAACGGACACCTAATTGTTTTTTTTCATAGTCTTGGAAAAATTTACTCATGACATCCTATTCCAAGACTCTGCAACTTAATCTTGTTGTTGCACCTCTATAAACTAAAATCATGTAATCAATTTTAATTTAAGCGTCAATTTTAGCGGTTTTGATTTCTCAAGGGTAATGAACATGCAACTAGTGATGTTATGACTTAGCAATGAAGCAAATATGCACACCTAAAAACCAATTCCAAGTGCAAATTTGTTTTTAAACATGAAAAAGAGGGTATGCCACTACATGTAATGCAAAAAAATATTTCCTGTTCAAATGCCAATGAAATCCTAAACATGACTCTCATCCAAGAAACCCAATGAAAGTACCTCCTTCAATGCATAAGTGAGATGCAAGTATGCAACTATAAAACTATTTTTTTTCAATATAAATGAATGAAAATGCAATAAAAGTCATTAAAATTTTCAGTATTTGCAACAAGAAGAAAAAGCAAGCCAAGCAAGACACCGAGACTAAAATACTAATGCACTAATGGAAAAACAAAAAAGAGATAAATCAACAAGAACAATTTTCAAAGAAATAAAATTAGTAAAAGGGGGTTTGTAGTCACAAAAGGAGAAGTCAATAGACAACATTGGTACCCAAGAGGACCCAGCCACACTCACAAACCACCCTACAAATTTGTACATCAATAACTCAACCAAAAGGGATGATGTATGCGATTGTTGAAAGAACAATAGTGTATGTATAGGGCTAGGTAGAGTACAACCCGCATATATACATGACTGTATGTTCTCTAATCTGCGTAGACAAAGAAGAATGTGGTAAAAAGAAAAATAAGGGTTAAACCATCCTAGAGGAATTTCAATGAATGAACATACTACCAAATGTGACGTAGAAACGAGGAGAAGCAAAGAACAAATCGAGCAAAAAAAAGCACCCAAAACCCCACCAAAAAGGAAATTCCCCAGTGGAGTCACAAATTCTGTTATGGAGAAAATTTCCTATGGATTGGGGTGGACCACAACAGATTGGATGACACCAAAATAAACCCATTTCAAATCATTCTAAATATATAAAATAAACTAACACTAAGGGACAAGAAGTGTAGAATATCTCTGTCGGTTGAAGTAGATCCCCATTGAGCTTTCAATCAAACTTGCACCTACACATTGTCCTCAACAACAACAAGATATACAAGCATGATTCATGTAAAGCATTAGAGTCTAATATAGCAGGTTAAATTCCACCATATTAAAAAACTTAATTACATCCATTGATAAGAATAGTCATAATTACACAAGTAATGAATGAGAAATGGACATTTCTATTAATATGAATAGAGATAAAAATGAAAACCTATGTCGGTACCTCGTCGAAATCAAGAAACCGAGTCCCTCCACCTAGACCTCCACCACTTCAATCCCCCATACAAAGGAAATCTCACAAAGATAAAGGAAAGCTTGGGAAATAACACTAATGGCTGCTTCAAGGACAGAGGGATGCAACCTCAAGCATATAAGAATGTGGCACAATTTCACTATAATATATTTTCTCTCAAAAGTTATCCTCCTCTAATGGTTCATAATATCTCAATATATAGCCCCTCAATGGGAAGTGAAGGGTCAAATCGGAGCATTTCCCGGCATATGCAAGGCCAAGGATCAAGTCATTCGTTACTTTATGGGGGACAGCTCCAAATATTTTTATTTTTATAGCATAGTTCCCGATGTACGTGGGTGAAAGTGGTGCAAGCTACGTATATGCAGGTTGTAGACTTGTGACCCGCATATACATTCCAAAATGTCTTTTTAAGGGTTCCACTGAAGCATTGGGGTAATGGTGAGAAAAGTGGCGTAAAAGGAGTCTACAAAGGGACAAGGATAGGCCATCAAAGCATGATGTATCAGATGTGGAAAATCACGCAATAAAAAACCTTTTAAACTAGATGGAAACAAGTTCAAAATTAAAGGTAAAGGTAAACATACATTTATTGTGAATAAAGAAGGAGAAAAACCTGCGTGCACTCATTGCCAAAAAAAAGGCCATGATGCATCCAATGTTGGAAACATGATCCAGAACTCAAGCCTAAGAAGTTTCAGGATAAGACAAGAATACTATTGCTGCAACAATCCAACATCATTTGGGAACTAATTTTGGGGATGAAACTAAAGTTGTTGCTACAAGAATTCAAGGTAAAAATGCTTATATTTATGTTTCGAATAATGAACCCATTGTTGATGAAAGAAAGAGAAGTGAGATATTTAATATTAGGGTAATCTATAAACACACAAAAAATACTCTTTTTGATAGTCGATGACAAGAAAAATCTTAGTTTAGAAGAGATAGTTAAGAAATTACATTGAAAAGTAAGTTACACCCTAAACCATACCCACTTGGATGGGTATGTGATAATGAACATCTGCAAGTTACACAATTGTGTAGGCTTAGATTTGACATTACTTCTTTATTTGTTGATGAAGTTGATCTAAATGTGGTTTTGTTGGTTATCTGTGGTATTGTGGTGGGTAGTCCTTATTTTTATGATAGGAAGGATATCGTTTACAAGAAATATAATAGGTATAATCTCACCAAAGATAATGTTGAATACATTATTCATGCACACCACATGAAAACTGATCTTTCTTTGGTTTCCACAAATCAAATGAAGAGGTTGGTAAATTATAGTAAGAATTTTGTCCTTATGATAGTTAAACCAAAGGATGCTGAACAAACTGAATCTTTTAAGAGATGTGATCCAAAACTTAAAAAGGACTTGATTAAAGTGGTATCCAATTACGATATTTTTTTTTAAGACCTAAAGAGTTACCTCCTAATCAACATGAAATTAACTTACAGTATGATGCAGCTATTCCTAATATTGGTATGTACATGTCTTCAATAATTGAGAATGTTCAATAATTTCTTGAGAGAGGGGACATTCGACCAAGTTCCTCTCTGTGTGGTTCACTGGTTTTTTTGGTTCCAAATAATGATGGCACATGGCGTATGTGTGTTGACTACAGGGAAGTGAACATAAACATAATTAAGAACATATATCCTCTTCCTCGAATTGATGATCTATTGGATCGGCTTAAGAATGCAATATTTTTCACCAATTTAGAGTTGCAAAGTGGTTATCATCAAATTCCTATTCATGATAATGATATTTGGAAGAATGCTTTCAAAACTAAACAAGGATTGTATGAATGGATGGTAATTCCCTTTGGGATTTGGAATGCACCCACAACATTCATGAGGGTGATGAATGATGTTTGTAGGCCCCTTATTGATTATTTCGTCATAGTCTACTTAGATGATATTCCAATTTTTTGTTGTACTTGGGAATACCATGTCAAGCATGTAAAACATGTATTGGATGTACTTGTAAGGGAGAAATTGTACTTAAAGATGTCCAAATGTGAGTTAGGATCCATATTTAGTTTATCTAGGTTACATTGTATGTGGTGGTGAACTAAAAATTAATGCCTAATTGTAAATTGGACTAAGACAAATAATGTAACTGATGTAAGAATATTTTTGAGAGAAACCCAATACTGGAGGAAGTTCATTGCAAACTTCTCCTTCATAGATTCTCCATTACATGCTTTGAGAAGCACAAACAAAGTCTTTCAGTGGGAAGGAAAAGTGACAAAAAGCCTTCAACACTTTGAAAGAAAAGATCAACAGATTTATAGTACTTGCAGTGTCGATTCTACAACAACCGTTTGAGGTAGAAGCTGATGCTAGTGGACCCAGGGTAATTTTTAGGGGCGAAATTTCGCCAATTGGCTATTTTATGGGTTTTTTTCAAAAAATAAATTAGGCTATTTGGTCATTTTTAGTCTCTAATATCGCCTATATTTACATAAAATATGTTTTTTTTATCATACTATTCGTCCAAATTTACACATTTCATTGTTAATTGTATGTTTCATATTTAATATTTGCCTACCCATCTATAAAAATGCTTTTTTCAATCCAAAACAATCACCTAGAATACTATACTTAAGTATAATATTAGAATCCTTAAAAAATACCCTTCTAGTGGTTATGTCATGGGGGAATTCTTAATGCAACATAAAAAACCAATATGCTATCACTCTGAAACCTTCTCTAAATAAATAATCAACTATCCTACCTATGATAAGGAATTGTATGCATTAGTACAAAGTGTAAAAAAGTGGAAAGATTACCTAATGGGTAAAGAAATAATCATACATATTCATCATCGAGCACTACAATATCTTCACAAACTAAGCTACAACAATCAAGGAATTTCAGGTGGATGAGTTTTTTACAACAATTTCATTTAGTTATTAAGTATAAGAAAGGAATCATAATAAAGTTGTAGATATGTTATCTACACCTCTAATAAGTGCTTCTACTATCATTTAACAAAGTCCTTTGGTACATTCAAGTTATGTTGAACAATATACTAAAGATGAAGAATTTAAAGAAGTATATGAATCACCAATGGAAGGATCTCATAATGAAGAACTGGATTATCAAATTCATGACAAGTTGTTGTATCATCTTGGAAAAATATGTATTCCACAAAGTGAAAGAGTGCATGTGATAAGAGAAGCTCACACTTCTCTCATTTCAGGACATTTTGGAGTAGGAAAAATTGTAGAACGATTACAAAAGTTTTGTTATTGGCCTTGAATGAATGATACTATGTCCAAATATGTAAAAGGATGTGTTAGGTTGTGACAAGTAATCCAAGTAATAGAACGTTAGTCTTGTACACTCCACTTCCAGTTCCTTCTCGTTCATGGGAAAGTGTTTCAATGGATTTTGTAGGAGGGTTACCAATGTCTAGAAAGGGACATGATTACTTGTATGTTGTTGTGGATAGGTTCGGTAAAATGTGTATTCTAATGCCTTGTAAAAATAATATCACAACTAAGTTGACTGCTCATTTGTTCTTCCAAAATGTATGGGTCCATTTTGGTACCTACTTCTATTATATCTTATTGAGATTCTCACTTTCTTGGTAAATTTGGTCACATTTATGGGATCTTATGGACACAAAGTTAAAGAAAATCACAACATTTCATCCATAAACTAACAGATAAACTGAAGTGGTTAACCAGACCATTGTACATCTTCTTCGAGGGTATTGTGCCAAGCATCCTAAGCTTTGGGATGAATAATTATATTATGTTCAACATGCCTACAATAGATCCATACACTCTTCAACCCAGAAGTTTCCATTTGAGACATGTTTTGGGTATTTTCCAATGTCTCCCTTAGACTTTGTTTTTGGGAAAGATCCAGTGGGATACGGACAAGTTGATATAGATAAATATTTGAATTTGATTTAGAATATCTAGTTGATTCATCAAATAATGTAGGAACACTTGGAGTCAAGTCAAGACAAGTATAAAGAAATACATGCTAAGCATTGGATGGATCATAATTTCCAAATTCGTTATCTAGTATGGCTTCATATTAGAAAATACTGACTCCAAGCTGAAGGTAGAAAGTTGAAACCTATGAGGTATGGACCTTTTACAATTTTGGATAAAGTTGGTAATAATTATTTTCGGTTAGATTTGCCTCCTTATATGAAAATGTATTCCATTGTTAATGTGGAAAACTTGAAATTGTATGAGATTCTTATGATTTTGGACCAATATGTACAGGTTCAAGTACCTTCTGTTGATGAGTTTTCTCTTGCATATCTCAATGAAATTTAGGAAGATGTTATACTTCATAAGAAGGTCATATCTTCACAAAGGGGTGACATTGAATTTATTTGTGTGGGGATTAAAGGAATGCATACAAGCAAAGCATGCTGGCTACAAATCTAAAGAATGAGGGAGCTGTACCCTCACCTATTTTCTGAATGATTCCATTCTTTTGGTAGCCCAAAAGCTTCCTAGTGGGAAGGTTGATCCAGGAGGATCTCCAAGATAGATGAAAAGTAAAGTCTTAAAAAGGTGAATAAAATCTTACACATGCGTAGATATCTTTAAGAGATTTTCGATAACGTTAGTTTTGTATGAAACAACCTTCGGATGTGAAAGTTATTGAGTTTGAAAATTTTGGCAAAAAGGTAAAATTGATGTTGAAAAGGGAATAAAAGGGAGGGCACATGTCACACCCATAGGATACCACATGGAATGTACCGTCAACATATAGGTTCCACGGGGAAGAACCATAGGGTTCCACGTGGTCAAGATGATGACATGCCACGTTCACAAGTGGACCTATGACAAGGTGACAAGTGGATCGATTCATCCATGCCACATGGAAACCGATTGGAGAGTTGTTTGTTGATAAAAAAATATTGGGGTTGAGGAGGATAGAACCCTTGAAATCCCTTCTATAAAAACCTCCACATATCCCTCCTAGCCAAGACTCCCATAAGTGTTTCTTAACACTATAGTTCTTAGGTTATATTTAAATTTGAGGAATGTGTTCATCGAAAAAAAAGGAGGGATTGAGGTCAACACCAAGGCCTTGTATTGTGGTGGATCCATGTAGAAAACAGTATTGTGGAGCATCAAGTCACAATCCAAACTGACAGATCCATATTCCAACCATTAAACCAAATTTTAAGTCAACACAACCATCTTATATGCTAACACGGTGCTATATATATATTCGTTACAATATAAAATGGGTGGAGCAGGCCCTATGGGTTTGACCTCGGGACCTATGCTCCCCCATATCCATTCTTTACCAATAAGCTATGGTCTTGAGGCTTAATCGGATAAGACACAATGATCCTTTTGAGTTTTTAGAGGGATTCATAGCCAAAAAAATGTGCACCGCCATTGCAAAAAATCATTATTTAAGCATAGTTTTCGACCCCTATTTGACAATTGTAATACCCCCTGAATTAATAATTATTAATTTTGCTGGAAAATACTTCGATTATTATTTTATTATTCTTTGATAAGAAATTCAAGAATAGAACATTTTGTAATAAAACATTCCTTATTAATAAAAGATGCTGAAGGGGGCCAATAGTGGAAATAGTTGTCGAAAGAGTGTTCGCTGACCCATAAGAGGGAAATGCCAAGTGGTAGAGACCAACGAGTGAGAACTAGAGATGCAGGAGGCATCATCCCCAAAAATTAGGTCTGCACTCCTAGTTGAGTTGCTAAAGAGTAGGAGGCTCATAAATGACCAAGTCCTAGGAAAAATACTATTTAATAGTATGTACATGAGCAACAGGAAGCTAGCATTGGATCGGCATTAACATCTGTGTAATGCAAGAGATGTCGCATTAAGATTTTTTTCTCTTTTGGTTCAACGAATAGGAACGGGGGTTCTTGAGCAAGTAATTCTGGCTGCTCTGGGAGTTGGTTGGGAGGAACAACTTCTCCACTTTTGTTTTCCCAGCATTGGTTCCAGGTTCATACTCTGTTTTTATTATGACTAATTCTAGTTACCATAGGATGTGTATGTGAAATGTTTATGTATAGTTACATCTCCAAGCAATAGGGTTATGCATTTTTGTAGAAAAAATATACTTGTTTCTCTGAAGTATATTAGATATGTACAATGTTATTACTGTAGTGATTAATAAAGCGTTCTGAGCATAAGTTGGTAGAACTAGTTGTTGTTGACGTGGATATAGTTTCGAATCCAATACTTGAAGTATTTAGAACTCATGATTCTATATATAATGGATTGAATGCTTTGTTTCTTTTTAAAATGTACTGTGAATTCCTACATTTAACTAGGCATTGTTTGTTCATATCGTTGTCGCTCAACCTAATTATGCTTATTGGAATGTGTATTGAATCTATAATGTTGTTATAGCATAGATTTGTATTATGCCTATGTCGAAGATGAAAATTCTTTTTTTCTTACACTAACGAAACCTTAAATTTTTTTTTCCTGAATCACTAATCAACTTAACGTAATGAGGGCTTGACTGTTAAAATTATGAACAAAGAAGATAGAATCAAAGAAGGGCTAAGCATCAAGTTAATCTTTAGATCGGTTTAACTTATAGTAAATAAAATCCCCAAATCAAACTAGAAACCCTTGAATCCACAAAGTTAAATGCTGATACAAAAAATTAGAATATCGACGGTCCAGATCTAATCTGCAATGACATCGACGGTTCACAGAAGTTGCGGAAGATGGATTTGCGAAAGTTTAGTTCCTAAAAGTTTAAAGGAAACCATATTTCCGCAATATCCAAGGTTAGACGTCGATCCACAAAAATAGTATATCAACGGTCGAGATTGCATCTGCAAAGAAGATCAACAGATGATAATATTCGTGGAGGTTTCATTGTGGAATCAACAAAGAAGTAGATCAACGGTCGAGATTGTATCCAAAAAGAAGATCAATGACTGATAATAGTTGCGGAGGTTTCATTGTGGAATCCGCAAAGAAGAATATAAACGGTCGAGATGGTATCCGCAAAGAATATCAATGGTTGATATTGGTCATGAAGGTTTCATTGTGGAATCCGCAAAGAATCAGATCAATGGTTCGAACTTAAGCCACAATAAATCAATAGTGAGAAAAGTATAAAATTCAAGTTAACAGAAATTTGGAGTTTCCGCAACCCGCAACCTACAATCCGCATTTGCAAAATGCGGGAAGTAAAATATAAAGTTAATGGAATTTGGAGTTTCTGGAACCCGCAATCCGCATCAAATCAAGATCGATGGTCAAGTTTGATTCCGCAAGGAATAAATGGTGCAAAACGTATAAAAGTTAATTTAATGAAAAATTGGAGCTTTGGCAACCCACAATACGCATTTGTGGAATCCAGAATGCGGGAAGTAAAAGATTAAGTTAACAGAACTTGGAGTTTCCACAACCCGCAATCCGCATTTGCAGAATGCAGAATGCAGAAAGTCAAGGATTAATTTAACGAAAATTGGAGTTTTTGCAACCTGCATTCCTCATCAAGTCATGATCAACGGTCAGGGTTGATTTTGCAAGGAATAAACGGTGTGGAAGGTAAAATATTTATTCAACGGAGTTTGGGATTCCCATAACCTGCAATTCAAATTTGCGGAATGCAGAATGCGGAAAGTTAAAGAATAGTTAACAAAATTTTGGAATTTCCGCAGGCCGCAATCCACATTGTGGAATGTGGAATACGGAATCAGAACTGTGGAATAGTTCTTGTGGAAGAACAATAACCTAGCATTTTGATATTTTGTTTGAAAATCTAATTTTTAGGAAAGGGTTTCTAAGGTTAAGGAGATGATGATAATTTCATATGGCCAGGGTTATGCTTTAGACTCTTTATTTGTTTGTAATGCCTCATAACAGTTAGTTATTCTATTAATATGTTTGAAGATATATGGTTATAGATTTTTATTTTTATTTTTTGAAATTCGAGGTATGTTACATATGGTATCAGAGCACGGTTTCAGCACTAGGCTTGAATAGGCTCAGTACACTACTGCTATAGAAAACAACAAACTAACTCATGTTTATTTTGTCTTGAAAATTATCTTATACACAACAAAGAGAAGTACAAATATATTTTGCAGGAAATATGGAAGATGCAGGAATGTCTGCAGAAGAGGAAAGTCATCTGGAACAACCTTTAAATAATGAAGAGGGTAATCTAAGGGATGGAGAGTTCTGGGTAGATCTAAATGAAAGTTAGGACAATAAATCTGAATTAAAAAGGACTGTGGATGAACTAAGGTCTGAATTAAGAAAGGTTAGGGAAGATAACGAGTGAATTATGAAGGCTCAAGAAGACCTGAACACTATCTTGTTAGCAAAAATCCATAATGAAGAAAAAGATAAAAATAAGGATTTTGAACAGGAACTTCCTAAAACTTCACCGTACAATAAATGTAAGGGTATGAAGCTAGAATTTTCCAGACATAACCCTGGCACTTCAAGAGGAGAGTCAATTAAACATCATAGAAAATATCAAGAGTCACGCGAAATCAGTGATGAAGATAAAAAGAAGAAAAAGTACAGACCATATGAGGAAATACCTGGAGAGTTCAAGAAAATTAAAACACCCATGTTTAATGGGGAAATCGAGAAGGGAGAGGAAGCAGAGGCCTGGCTGTTCGGAATGAAAAAGTACTTCCAAATATATAATTACTCAAATGAGTTGAAATAAAAAATGGTCATTTATAATCTGAATGGAAAGGCAGATATATGGTGGCAATACATAAAGAAATTTAAGGATATAAAAGAAAGGTATGTAACTTGGAAAAAGTTTAAGAAAATTTTTAAAATAAAATATTTATCGGAACAGTATTATGAAGAAAAATCCACGGAGTTTTATGAACTAAGGTTAGGGGCCATGACAATGAAAGAACTCTGTAGTAAGTTCTTAAGCTTACTTCGTTATGTCCCCTACATAATTTATGAGAAGTCCAAGATACAATGGTTCCTTAGTTTCATGCCCCTCATGTTTAAAGAACATATTGAATATGACTATCCAAAGAAACTAGAGGAAGCGATGAGGAAATCCAACTTCTGTTGTGACCAAAACAAGAATAAAAGAGAAAGTATACCAACTTGGAAAAATCAAAGGCCAAATAATTTTGATTCTAAAAGAAAACAAAATAAGTTCCATAAAACATGGGAAATAATCATAGAGGGTATTAAGTTAATAATAAAAAATGTTTTAAACCTCAAGATTCTACGGTACCCTCAACTGTTCCTAATAAAAATCCAGCACAAAAAGAACTCTTAAAATGTTGGGAGTGTGGAGAGCCACACTAATTTAAAGACTGTCCAGCAAGGAAACAAAAGTTTAATGTTCATTCTATCTAGGAAGCAGTTGCAGCTGGGGATATAACCAGGAGCATGCCCAGAATCTGCGCTGCACTAGAAAATCGGGAAAGAGACCACCAAACTTCCATGGTCAAAATTGAAGGTATGATAGACAATCAACCTATCTCTATCTTAATTGATCCAGGCGCAAGCCTGAGTTATATTTCACCTAGAGTAGTTGATTTATGCAATTTGGTACTTGAAAAGTTTGATAATTCTTGGCTAGTACAGTTAGCCACAGGTACAAAAATAAAGGTTACTAGTATTGTTAGAAAGTGTAAGATAATGTTGAATGATTTCCTTACACATGTGAATGTAAATATGTTTACTTTAGGATATTATGGTATTTTAATTGGAATGGATTGCTTGAAGAGCATAAAGTTTTCCTAAACTGTTTTGATAAAACATTTACATGTATTGATAATAATGGAAATAATATGAAAGTGAAAGGGATTCCTAGGAAGGTAACCATCAGAGAAATCTGTACTCTGCAAATGAAGAGATCGGTAAGAAAATGATGTAAGGTATTAACAGTGTATATAATGAATTATAAGGAAAATGATATGAAACCTAAACTGGAAGACATACATGTTTTAAAGGAGTTCGAAGATATCTTTTCGGAAGAAGCCCATGGACTTCCTCCAAAAAGGGGCATAGTCTTCACAATCGATCTGATACCTGGAGCGGTACCAACATCGAAATCTCCATATCAAATGAACATAATCGAACTCATAGAACTAAATCACAATTACAAGAACTAATCAATCAAAAGTACATTCGACCAAGTGTGTATCCCTGGGAGCACCAGTCTTGTTTGTGAAAAAGAAAGACGATACACTAAGATTATGTATAGATTATGTTGGAGGAAGACCCCGCAGCTACAGAAGAAGCTGCTAGTTTTGGCGGACAGAGAGAATTTTTGGCGGAAAGAGGACAGGGCGGAGCTACGACGCCGTAGCACGTTTCTAGCTGGAGAGCAGAGCCGGAAACCATGACTTTGGGGATAGAAAGGTCAAGAAGGAAACGGTACCTGAGCGGCCGAGAGAAGAAAGCTCAACCACTGCATTGAAGGCAGCGGCGGAAGACAGGAGGGCTCAACGACCCTCATAAAGAAGAAGGAGCAATGAGGCTCAAGCATTGAAGACGAAGGACAGAATGAGAAGCGGTGCATAGTACCCATGGTCAGTGCCGGGAAGCATGGAAGACTGCAGAGAGATGCGGTGTGACGGGAAGCGGCTACCTCAAGGACAGAGAGGACCGACTGTCACTATTAAGGGTATGGGTTTACTGTTGGGACAGGCCCACAGTGTTGTAATGGCACGACCTTCGGGCTGGCTATAAAAGCTTGCATTTTTGTATTGTAAAGGGTTAGCTAGTCAGTCAGTTAGTTAAGTTCGGCGGTTGATAGTTTTGTAGACTGAGGAGTCAGTCAGACAGACTGCGTTGTAATGATCCAGACACATAGTTGTCTGTGAGTCATTAGAGTCTGTATGTAACCATTCGCAGAGAGAACAGAGAGGGAAGGATATATTGGGAAAAGTTAACCTAGAGATAGACCAGAGATCTAGAAGAGACCTCGCGCTGCATATGCAGTGCAACAGACTGTGATAACTTCCCTCAAAATATATAATAGAAGCACAGTTTGGAGGACGTAGCTCCCATCCCGGGGGTGAACCACGTTAAATCTGCGTGTTATGTGTTGTATGAATGTGGTTGTATTTGCTTATTGTTGCTGGTTATTATGCATGTAATGATAGTAGCAATAGAAGAATGTATGTATTGTTCTGCTCATAGTAATGCAAAAGGATAAAGACAAGCTGAAGCATTTTAGTAGGCTGTTTAAAGACTCCTTTACTTATGTCTCTAACGACCAGCTACTCACTATATACCTTTGAGAAGTAGAGTTTCGCACCTCGGCACAGTCAACACTAAGAGCGCAAAGTCGTAGTGGTAAGATATCATAGAGAGGTGATATCGCATCGGCAGAGGAGCTGCGATGCGCGATACTGCGAGCTGAGGGCTTAGCGTTGAGGAAAGGATGGGTGTTCCGCGGTGTGCAGAGATGCGGTAAGGTTGGGAATATTGTGAGTAAGTGGAGGTTGTGTGACGCGAGAGGAGATCGTGCGACTTGCGCATGGTTAAGCATCGCACAGGTAAAAGTGCTGCGAGTAGAAGGGGACGTGCGGTGCGCAGAGCTAGTTGATCTAGTGGCGCGCAGGAGTAAGAGAAAAGAAGTAGGATGCGCAGAACCTGGTCCAAGACACTTGAGTCTTGGCCAACCCATTAGATTCACTTTGGGTGAGACTTCAGATCGCTTCGCGGTCTGTTACCGAAAGGGCCAGTGAGTTTTGGGTGTTGTTGATTAATTATAGTAAACCCGGGTCTGCCCAGGCAATCAACAAATGGTTCCGTTGCCGGTTTGAATGACTGGGAGTCAATGTTCTGTTGGCATCCTATGAGAGAATAGTTTCACCAGTGGCTGGATTCATACTTAAGGGAGTTCACCAAGAAAGAGAATAGGAGTCTGAGACTAAGCACAGAGGCTTGGCTAGAGAAGCACATCGCTTCAGACATACACGCTATATTTTTTGTAACCTACGGAAACGAGATTTTCGATTGGTTATCCAAGTTGACAGATAGCAACACATTCAAGAAGAAAAGAAACATCATCTGGACACCGGAGCTGATTCAGACCGTACAGAACCTCGACAATCCGATTACGAGAGCAGTGGACTTCTGGCTTACTAGTGTGCTAGAGGGCTACGTTACAGCGTTTGCAGTTGACCAGAGAAAGAGATTCAGCGCAGCCGAACGATACTTCTTCAAAGGATATCGTGGTAAGTACCTAAGATCTCTAAACTTGTCCCTTAAGATGCTGCTATATGAAAAAGGAACAATGGATCTAGTCTCAGATGAATAAGTAAAACTAGTAATGTCCCAAGAGTTTGAAAGTGATCTTGATGACATTGGACGAACACGGAGTGGAAAGAAGTATAAAGTAGCATTTAGTTCTTCTACATTTGCAGACAGTTCACACAGTATTACACAGCAGATCCCTAACACCACCAAAGAACCAGAGGGGGGTATCCCTTACCACCCCTACACCCCACAGAAGCAGACAGGGACTCAGAATAATCCCGTAGGTACTCCATCTAGTAGTTCACAGTCAGTACCTACTCCCGTTACAGCACCTTCACCTACACCGCTGAGTGGTAGTACTCCAGCCAGTCAGAACCCACCACAGAGAAATAGAATGGGAGACGACATGAAGCTACCTATTTTTAAAGGTACAGGAGCAGAAGACCCGGAACAACATTGGTTCCTATGCGAAGCTATGTGGACCATTAAAACAATCAACGATGATAACCTTAAACTTGTACAGTTGGTTACCACACTCAGAGACAGAGCCTTGACATGGTACATAAAGTATACTACACTACCCAAGACGCTCACCCAGGTCAAGAACGCCATGATTAAAGAGTTCAAGAAACCTAAATCTGAGTCTCAGTGCATTACAGAGCTTAAGGATATTAAACAGTTACCATCAGAGTCAGTCTGGGACTTTGACCAGAAATTCAAAGCTCTTATAGACCAAGTAAGTTTCGAGTTTGCGCCAGAGCAGCATAAAGAATGGTTTATCGCAGCGCTGGTCCCTCATATCAGAATGCCACTAATGCAACAGAAACTCACTACTCAAGATGAAGCGTTGGAGATGGCAATGAAACTAGAGGCTTCACCTTTAGCAGAAACCAATACAGGGATGACAACTCTACAGACCCAGTTGGCCAACCTCACCTTACAGATACACGAACTTAAAAAAGGGAAAGAGGCTATGCAAGACATATGGTGCATAAAGTGCAGAGAACAGGGCCATAGTAAAGACAACTGTCCAGTCTTTGCAGAATATTTAGCGTCAGGGGCTCCTAACCCCTTAGCACGAACACAAGGGCCATGGTGTGAAATATGTAGAACTCAAGGACATCCACCTCAGCAATGCCCTTTGCTTCAAAAGTATGTACAGACACCCAAAAATCTCTATTGTATCTTCTGTAAATCCGTCGGGCATGCTCCACAAGATTGCCGAGCTTATGATCTCCTGTCAGAAAGAACACAGGATGTGTACAGAGTCCAAGCAGACGCACAGGGTCCAGCAACAGGACCACAGCCGGCTCAGACGTATGGAGGCCGAGGAGGAGGATTCAGAGGACGAGGCCGTGGAGGAGGCTTCGCAAGAGGAGGAGGCTTTGGTCAAGGTCATGGACCAGTCACTTGTTATAATTGTGGAATTGTCGGACACTATGCTAGGGACTGCCAGAACGCCACTACTACCTGTAATTACTGCAAATCTTACGAGCATACTATAGAAGAGTGTCCCATCTTGATAGCTAAGATCCGAGATCCTAAGCCAGTTGCACACCAGAACATCCAGCTCATTGCTGCTGAACCTAAGGAACCAGAACCAGCAGTTAACATTGTGACTCGGAGCGGTGCTTCCACCAGTGGCACATCGCAGGAGACCGGACAGAACACAAGTTAGGAGTGGGTGCGCAGAGCTCCTACTAAAGCGACTGCACTCAACCTACAGAAGAATAAGGAGACCTTTCACGAAGCTAAGGCTTCCTTTGATGAACCTATACTAGCAGGACCGCAGGTACCGCCGTCTAGGGGCGTACCGCAGCAAGTACCTTGTAGCGATAACCCTGAGCAGGCACAGCAGGCTACCACATCCGGAAGATGTGACGAGGACGAATCGACAGGAAGTATACAAGCCTTCCTGCACAGCTGCTTGAAACTCCTGAGAAATGATAAAGCTTTCGGTGAGCTACAGCGTATGATAGACCAGTGTTAGCAACCCTCTCTCTCGGACAGTGCACACCACGCTGTCCATAATATTACAAGACATGCCAGGACAGGAAGAGAGATGAAATTCACAGCCCAGATTGGTGACTTTGAAATGGATGAGGTTGTCTTAGACCTAGGATCAGAGGTGAACGTTCTAACCAAGCAGACATGGGAACAGATGGGTAGTCCTCAGCTAGCCCTATCACCTATCCACCTGAGATTAGCTAATCAGAAGCGAGTATCACCATTGGGTCGCTTACCGCAGGTGCCAGTTGATATCGACGGAGTTTGCACTTTTGTGGACTTCGAGGTCATAGAAATCATGGGTGACAGTCGACCATATCCAGCACTACTGAGTATTGATTGGGAAATTGGCAGCAAAGCTGTCATTGACCTAAAGAAAAGACAAATGACCTTTGAGGATGCGTGGATCCGGGTCATCGCACCGCTGGATCCTTACCAAGGACCTAGATATATCGAACCTATCCGAGCAGAGGACGAGGCACATAATATGGAGAGTCTCTACCAGATGACAGCAAACCAGAATGACTATATCAATCCCACTGTAGAAGGGCATATTAGTTGGCAATGCGACAGCTCATGCGCATCGGATTCGGACGCTGGTCTAGAAAACTGGCAGAACAGACTTTACGAAGTATCATCACGCAGATGTGCGTTTATAAGTAAGTCACTGCGATGGATTGGTGCCGAGATCGCCGAGACTCCATCATATCATGGTTTGACAGACATCCAAGATTTTCTCGCCCAATTTGAACAACAAACGCCCCCTGAGCAGAGGATCGCAGCTATGGACCTTGCAGTTAGAGCCACACCTGCAAGATGGTGGTATGCGCATAAGGAAAATATCGCATCATGGGATAACGTCAAAAGACTGATGGCGATCAGATTTTCTGAAGACAGAAGGTATGCTCAGCACAAGTACACAGGAGAAACTGACCCCAGGGTACACATTCAGATATGTGAACAGAACTGGTCGGACATTCCAGAAGATGAATGGGTTCACAGATTCATTCACACATTGGACACAATTCCAAGGAATTGGTATACAGAGACCGAGCTGCGCAAGGGCACAACCACATGGCTGCTTATGACAGACAGCTTCCTACTCACCTTTGCATTTGAATCTGAACATCCAAGTGTTGCCCAGGCCCTAGATATCATCAAGACAAAGATTTTTGAGGATCACACTATCTCAGTACCAGTCCAACCTGAGTGGACTATCCAGCTAGAAGAGGCGTTGGAATGCTATAATTTCACATCAGAATCAGAGGAAGCGGATGAGGATCCCCGCAATACCAACATTCCAGAATTAGAAGGCACTCATGAAGTGGAGGGACCACAGCTAGAGATTCCAGCGATCACCGAGCCCATCAAGATTAAAAAGATCAATATTGGCACAAACGAAGAACCTAAGTTTGCTTCTATTGGAGACTACTGGAATGACGAAACAGTTGGACAGATCGCAGATCTGCTACATGATTATCAAGACCTATTTCCCACCAAGTTCATAGAGATGAAGGGAATAGTTGGAGACTTAGGAGTCATGAGGATACCACTAAAGGAGGATGCTAGACCAGTTAAGCAGCGTCCATACAGATTGAACCCGCGATACAAAGAAAAGGTAAAGGACGAAATTGATAAAATGCTGACAGCAGGCATCATTGAACCAGTAGAGGAAAGCGAATGGGTTAGCCCTATGGTAGTGCAAGAGAAGAAAACAAAAGGGGACATAAGGATCTGTGTTAATCTGTGAAAACTCAACGGTGCATCACTTCATGATCCATTTCCAACACCGTTCACTGATGAAGTATTAGACAACGTGGGAGGACAAGAGGTCTACTCCTTCACTGACGGGTTTTCAGGCTATCACCAGATCAGAATACACCCAGAAGATCGTTCCAAGACCACATTTGCAACAGAGTGGGGCTCGTTCCAGTATACGGTAATGCCGTTTGGTCTTAAGAATGCACCAGCTATATTTTCTAGAGTAGTAGTTGTTGTATTTAAAGAATACATTCATAAATTCTTGGAAGTATATTTTGATGATTGGACTGTATTTGGGTTAATCAATAAGCACATAGGCGATCTAAGACTGATGTTAGAAAAATGTAGGCAGTACCAGATCTCTCTAAACTTGAAAAAATGTATATTCTGTGCACCATTTGGTATCTTGTTGGGTCACATTGTCTGCAGACAAGGCTTGATGGTAGACCCCGCCAAGATCGCTATCATTGTAAACCTTCCAGCACCTAATTCAGTCAAGCAACTGAGGACAGTACTTGGTCATACCGGGTACTATAGAAAGTTCATCAAGGGCTATGCAAAGATTACAGCGTCGATGGAGAAACTGCTAAAAAAAGATGTAAAATTCCTATGGAACGAGGAATGCCAGCAGAGCCTAGACATACTTAAGGAGAAGATGGTTACAGCACCCATCCTAGTATTCCCGGATTGGACTAAGCCTTTCCATGTACATGTGGATGCATCCGGCATCGCATTAGGAGTCGTCTTAACCCAGCCAGGAGAAGGGGATCTTGACCATCCCATCGCATATTCCAGCAGAAAGTTATCAACAGCAGAAAAGAACTACACTACAACAGAAAGGGAGGGTTTAGCTATGGTATATGCGCTGCAAAAGTTCAGGCACTATCTATTGGGTGCCTCGTTTAAAATGTTTACTGATCATTCCGCATTAAAGTACCTAGTCAATAAACCAGTGTTAGGGGGGAGAATCTGTAGATGGTTACTCCTCTTCCAGGAGTATGATTTTGAGATCGTTGTGAAACCAGGCAGACTGAATGCAGGACCAGATCATCTGTCAAGGCTAGACTCAGGGGAAGAGCCGAGTAACCTAGAAGACAATCTGCCAGATGCGCCGTTGTTTTCCATACAGATTGCAGATGAGTACTATGCCGACATCATTCAATTCCTCACCACAGGCGTAGCACCTGACGACCTTACTAAATAGCAAAAGAAGCAGTTGGTTGTTAAGGCAGCAGACTTCACCCTCATTGCAGGATGTCTATACAAATTAGGTCCGGATTAAGTTCTGCGCAGATGCGTGATGCCCCATGAGAAAGTCACTATTATCAGAGAGGCTCACTCAGGAACCGTAGGAGGACATTTTGCAGGAAAACCGACTGTGCAGAAAATTCTAGACGCAGGCCTATGGTGGCCTACACTGCATAAAGACACAAAGGACTTCTGCAAATGCTGCGATATCTGCCAAAGGGTAGGAAAACCCTCGCGCCGCAATGAAATGCCGCTGCGACCGCAGGTCACGCTGCGCGCATTCGACAAATGGGCTATCGATTTTGTGGGTCCAATCAACCCACCCAGGAAGCGCACTGGTGCGAGATACATCATCACTGGAACAGAGTACCTCACCAGATGGGCCGAGGCCAAGGCAGTAAGAAATTGTGATGCTGCTACAGCTGCACAGTTCCTTTTTGAAAACATCATCAGCAGGTTTGGATGCCCAGTAATTCTGATGAGTGATCAAGGCACACACTTCTTGAACAGCACTATTGAGGCATTGACAGAAGAATTCCAGATTCAGCACTATAAGAGCACTCCCTACCACCCACAAGCTAATGGTACGGTCGAGGCCTTCAATAAGATTTTAGAAAATGCTCTTACGAAGGTCTGCAATAACCAAAGGAATGATTGGGATCTCAGAGTTAATGTTGTGCTGTGGGCATACAGAACCACATGCAAGAAACTTACGGGACACACACCTTTCAGCTTGGTATATGGACAGGAGGCTGTTATGCCTATGGAGTATATTCTTCCCAGCTTAAGAGTTTCTCAGATTACCGGGATGACTGATATAGCCACGGTAGAGGAAAGGCTAGCACAGCTGCTCTCCTTAGAAGAAGACAGGTTCATCGCCGGATTCCATCAGAAAGTGCAGAAGGCCCGAGAAAAAGCCTGGCATGATAGACACATTAAGAATAAGACTTTCCAGATCGGAGACCTAGTGCTCCTGTATGACAGAAAGTTCATCAAGTTCCCAGGGAAGTTTAATACGCATTGGCTAGGGCCATACCAGATCCAACAAGTCACAGAAGGAGATGCTGTTCAACTCAGCCAGCTGAACGGGGAGCTCTTGCCCACATGGATTAATGGCAGTAGACTGAAGCTCTATAGTGACCGCCTCCCCACCCCCCCAGCCCTAGCATGAACAGTTTACAAAGGTGCAGATGCCCAGTGTAGTTGAAAGGAGGCATCGCACCGGGAACTAGTCTACACCGGCAGACAGCCTAGTCAGGAGGAATCGCACCAGCGCGATCAAAAAAAAAAAGAGTTTTAACATCATTTGGTTGCGCAGGTGACAAGGAGGTTACATCGCAGCAATGTGACGTGTCACTGTGCCACGTATCCAGTTTGGCAACTAACAGTGGACCGTCAAGTCACGGTCTGACAGGCAGTTAATGAGGAAATGACCGGTATCCCTTACCATAGATCTGGCGGCAGGCCTCATTAAGTTTCTAGATTTGACAAAATCTTCGACGAGACTGACACCGGTACACACACTTCGAGGGAAATTTGATCAGATTTTTGCATTTATTAAGGATCGGGTAACCGGTGTGGTCTTGTCCATGCAATTAATATGACCAACGAGCTCAGTCTAGATGACCGTTGCGTCCGAGACTATCATCCATGACATAAAAAGCAGACATTATTCATTAGAAGGACTACATTTTCACAGAGCCAAACATTATAGTGTGCAAACTCAGTCTTCCTCATACAGAGCCCATCCCACTACAAGCTAAAGAGTGTTCCAGACATTGCAGCCATTGCACACCCGCCGCCTCATACCGACTGGTTCCTGGCCGAGGACGAACCAATAGACGCGCTGCTGAAAAGATTCAAACGTACTAGCCTGGCAGCCCCCATGGCAACACCAGTTAGGAATGTTCAACCGGGTTCTTCACAGACCAGACCACCCCCACAGACGAGGAGCCAGTCTCAGCTCCCAGAGGAGTTCAATTTGGGGCAGGACGACGACATAATGAATGGAGCAGACTATCTCTTCCCTCGAGTCGAAGGCGCTCCAGAGGTCAAACACTCCAAGACTGGTAAGCTTGCTGTCCCTATCCCACCAATAGACCCTCGAGTTAAGGAAAATGGCGATCTTGTGGGGTATGCTGCTGCTGTCAAATTCGTATATTACAACCTAGGAGATGGTAATACATACCCTCACTTCAAATCAGACCAATATCTTAGACATGAGAAGAACCCGAGGACAACAAAAGAGGAATTGGTTCGCATGCCACATGTCCAGATTCTTGAGCCCACCGGTCTGCTCAACCTGTTGAGGTTACCCCATTTTGGCCGTAGTGCAGAGGTCAATGCCGTGGTACGTGTCCTACTCTCGTGTCTACACGTGGGTTATCTCTAGCTAGGCCGTCAGGTCGACCTTAACATCGACTTGATCCATCGCATCACCGGGCTGTCTAAAACTGGTAAAATCCCCGACTTACAGATATCAGGGAAGACCAAGGATTCGAAGTTACCACCGGCCTTAGTAAAAAAATACAAGTTACAAAGAGGAGGCAGGGGTTATGATATCACCAGTATAGAGAACGAGACACTCAGGTTTACAGCTAGCCTGCTGGCGGGGAGATTGCTCACCAAGGTCCGACCGAAGGAAGTTACAGGATCTGTGATTAGCCTGGCTGTTCAAGTCACAGAGGGAGAACAGTTTAACTGGTCCTTGTTTCTATTAAATATGCTTCAGGAAGATTGTTTGGCAGCCCAAGATCAGGCCAACCACCCTTTCCACTTTTCTTGGTTAATTATTCTATGTGCATTCGTGGGCTGGAAGGAGCCCCCCAATACACAATTTCCGCAGATTCCAGGAGGAGCGCCCAGGGGTTTCCGCTATGCTAGCTTATGGGACACCAACAGCCCAGCAAGAAAACACACCAATTCGATGGTATTCCATGAATATTATGCAATGTTGAAGACAACTATCGAGGAATTACCACAGCTCAGCACAGAGACCGTCGACCTGTATGATAGTCGGCTCAATTTTATGGCAGACAGCCATAGAATCTATCTACGGCCGAAAAGGACAATAAGGGATGATTGGGCTCCTGGCTGGTTCAGGATGACAGCACAGGATGTTGAGAATGTCATAAGGGGCTTTGATAACCAATGGCAGCAAGAGTATGAAGACACTACACCGCTACCAACAGGCTCTGCGGAGACAGACCCATTTGAAAGAGGCAAAGACAAATTGGACACCCCAGCAGCAGGAACGGCGGAATCACCGCTACCAGGAGTAAAAAGGAAAACACCAACAGGAGGGCCAACAGAGGTGGCCACTACAAAGAAGAAGAAAAAACACAAGGCCACAAATCCAACTTCCCAGGACACATTAACAGATGAGGATTTCGAACTCATTGCAACTAGGACATCTGACGAACTAAAAGACACATTGGATGCGATGAGGGAACAGCAGGAGAAAATACAAAGCGCAGTCGAGAAGCAACAGCAAGACTTAAAACTACTTACAGAGAAGACTGCCGCAGTGCACATCCCATCGGCTAAGGCAACCGCCGCAGAAGCATCGACACCGTCGATATCCCGCGAGGACAGCCTAGCAAAAGATCGACTTAATACTGTGTTGATTCCACCAGGGAGCATCCGATTCCCTGCGACGATGAAGGATCCACCAGTGTAGTTTGACCAACCTATTGAGGTCAAACTAGTGGAATTCCATACTGAACAGTTGCAGATGATTGAACAGCAGATAAGCGCAGAACTCCGGACCCGAGAGCTCGCGACTTATAAGCAGAATACGCAGCTAAAGCAAAAGAATGCAGCACTGGCTACCAGCTATCAGAAGAAGGTTGGTGAACTAGAAGCATATCAGGAAAGGGATCAGGCACTCTCTCAGCTGCTGCAGAACATTGCCTTAGAACTACCTAGTTGTAACATTGAGTTCGCGAAAGATACTTCCCAAAAGCTAAGGAAAGTAGCCGACAGAGCAAAGGCTCTGGAGGATACCGTCGTTAGAATGGACGAAGAAGTAGCTAAGATGAAGGCAGATCACGATGCGCATATCGCCGAGCTTGAGGCTCGCGCACGGGATACCTCCCAGGCAGAACAGCGAGCAAGAATCGAGGCTTTTAGACTCACCGCTGCGCAGATGCAGTCCCGCATCAACGAAGCAACATCAGTACTGACTGATACGATGAGCGCATGGTCCGAGCTAGATGAGCCACCTCAGTGAGTGGATATCCAGCAGAACATCCAGGTGATAGAGAACACCACGATGGCAATGAAAGAAGAGATTAGGAGCTTAGTAGCCCTTCAGAGGATGAAAAAGACAACAGAGATGAACCAATTACAACAGGAAGCCCAGCAGTTGAGAACAAAGGAGCTGCACATCACCGACTTGCTCCAACCCTTCCAGGAGAAAATCACCGAATTAGTCGATGAAGTGGAGCAAAAGGTGAAGGAGTTCACTACCATCCGTGAGCAGGCTGATCAAACAGAGGACTCCCATATCAATCAAACCTTGCTTGATTCGGCACAAGAGCGTGCCGAGGTAATGAAGAATGAAGTTGCAGAACTTCAGGGTAAGTTGCAGAAAACTTCGCAGGAGGCGAAGGAGAAGATACAACAGGAGACACCTGCTGGTAGTGGCTCGGGGCGAGCCACAAGTAAGTGCTAGGGGACTGTTGGAGCAGGAACCCGCAGCTACAGAAGAAGCTGCTAGTTTTGGCGGACAGAGAGAAGTTTTGGCAGAAAGAGGACAGGGCGGAGCTACGACGCCGTAGCACGTTTCTAGCTGGAGAGCAGAGCCGGAAACCATGACTTTGGGGATAGAAAGGTCAAGAAGGCAATGGTACCTGAGTGGCCGAGAGAAGAAAGATCAACCACTGCATTGAAGGCAGCGGCGGAAGACAGGAGGGCTCAGCGACCCTCATAAAGAAGAAGGAGCAATGAGGCTCAAGCATTGAAGGCAAAGGACAGAAAAGGAAGCGGTGCATAGTACCCATGGTCAGTGCCGGGAAGCATGGAAGACTGCACAGAGCTGCGGTGTGACGGGAAGCGGCTACCTCAAGGACAGAGAGGACCGACTGTCACTATTAAGGGTATGGGTTTACTGTTGGGACAGGCCCACAGTGTTGTAATGGCACGACCTTCGGGCTGCCTATAAAAGATTGCATTTTTGTATTGTAAAGGGTTAGCTAGTCAGTCAGTTAGTTAAGTTCGGCGGTTGATAGTTTTGTAGACTGAGGAGTCAGTCAGACAGACTGCGTTGTAACGATCCAGACACATAGTTGTCTGTGAGTCATTAGATTCTGTATGTAACCATTCGCAGAGAGAACAGAGAGGGAAGGATATATTGGGAAAAGGTAACCTAGAGATAGACCAGAGATCAAGAAGAGACCTCGCGCTGCATATGCAGTGCAACAGACTGTGCTAACTTCCCTCAAAATATATAATAGAAGCACAGTTTGGTGGACGTAGCTCCCATCTCGGGGGTGAACCACGTTAAATCTGCGTGTTATGTGTTGTATGAATGTGGTTTTATTTGCTTATTGTTGTTGGTTATTATGCATGTAATGATAGTAGCAGTAGAAGAATGTATGTATTGTTCTGGTCATAGTAATGCAAAAGGATAAAGACAAGCTGAAGCATTTTAGTAGGCTGTTTAAAGACTCCTTTACTTCTGTCTCTAACGACCAGCTACTCACTATATACCTCTGAGAAGTAGAGTTTCGCACCTCGGCACAGTCAACGCTAAGAGCGCAAAGTCGTAGTGGTAAGATATCGCAGAGAGGTGATATTGCATCGGCAGAGGAGCTGCGATGCGCGATACTGCGAGCTGAGGGCTTAGCGTTGAGGAAAGGATGGGTGTTCCGCGGTGTGCAGAGATGCGGTAAGGTTGGGAATATTGTGAGTAAGTGGAGATTGTGTGACGCGAGAGGAGATCGTGCGACTTGCGCATGGTTAAGCATCGCACAGGTAAAAGTGCTGCGAGTAGAAGGGGACGTGCGGTGCGTAGAGCTAGTTGATATAGTGGCGCGCAGGAGTAAGAGAAAAGAAGTAGGATGCACAGAACCTGGTCCAAGACACTTGAGTCTTGGCCAACCCATTAGATTCACTTCGGGTGAGACTTCAGATCGCTTCGCGGTCTGTCGCCGAAAGGGCCAGTGAGTTTTGGGTGTTGTTGATTAATTATAGTAAACCCGGGTCTGCCCATGCAATCAACAGATTACATGAAACTAAATAAAATGACTATTAAAAACCGATACCCACTTCCCCGGATAGATGATATGTTCAATCCATTTCACGGAGCAACTATATTTTCAAAGATAGATTTAAGGTCAAGGTTATCATCAAGTGCAAATAAAAGATGAAGATATTTTTTAAAAACAACATTTAGGACCTGTTATGGTCACTATGAGTTTGTTGTAATTCCCTTTGGGTTGACAAACACACCTGCTGCATTCATGTGCTAAATGAACAACATCTTAAGTAACTATCTGGATAAATTTGTGCTTGTCTTCATTGACAACATATTAATCTACTCTAAGAATGAACAAGAACACGAAGAACGTATGAAAATAGTTTTGCAAGTATTACGAGAACAACAACTTTATGCAAAGTTCAATAAATGTGAATTTTTCAAAGACAAGGTTTAGTACATCGAACACATAGTGTCCAAAGATGGAATCTTAGTTGACCGAGATAAGGTAAAGGCCATCATGGAATGGTCGGTTCCTAAAAGTGTATCTAACATCATATCATTTATGGGAATCATTGGATACTACATGAAGTTCATATAAGGATTTTCCAAGATTTCCTACCCCATACGTTCCTTACAAAAGAAAGGTAAAAGGTTTGAGTGGACTAAAAAGTGAGAGGAAAGTTTTAACAAATTAAAACACCTATTAACCACTGCCCCGATCTTAAAAATTTCTGATCCATTCAAGGATTTTGTCGTATGTACCAATGCTTGCAATGAAGGGTTAGGTGGAGTTTTACTACAAGACAATTATGTTGTAGATTATGAATCCAAAAAACTAAAAGATCATGAGAAGAATTATGCGACGCATGATCTAGAACTTGCTTCTATAATTCACGCCTTGAAAATGTGGCAAGATTACTTAATTGGGAAATATTTTTTACTTATGTCAGATAACATAAGCCTTAAATATTTATTTTATCAACAGAATTTGAATGCAAGACAAGCCAGATGGTTGTCCTTTCTAAGCGAGTATGAATTCGAAATAAAACATATAAAGGGAAAGGAAAATAAAGTAGCAGATGCTTTAAGTCGCCATGCAAATTTACTGTGTGAAAGCAGCAGTTACGAATCTGATCTAGGTGATCAAATTTTAAGTATTGGAAATTCTAATGGGGAATATCAAAGTTTAAAACAAAATATTGCTACAAATGAACAAGAACAAGTAAAAACACACTTTATCCTAAATCAAAAAGGAATATTGTTGTATAAAGATAGGCTATATATACCGAACATAAGAGAAATTAAATTGACAGTCATGGATGAACTACATAAAAGACCATACTTGGGGTATCCAGGGTATCGAAAAATGATTACCATGATCAGAAAGGACTTCTTTTGGCCAAAAATGGAAAAGGAAGTGGTTGAATACTTAGTTCGTTGCCTTGAATTTCATCAAGTTAAAGCAAAGCATCAAAATCCAGTAGGATTGTTGCAGCCACTACCCATTCCAGAATGGAAGTGGGAGGCCATCAGTATAGATTTCATCACCAGATTGCCCAAGAATTTCAAACAACATGATTCCATCATGGTTGTGGTTGACAAATTAAGCAAAGCGGCTCATTTTATACCTGTCAAATCTACCTACAAATATGTTAATATTTCATACATCTTCATGAAATAAATATTCAGGTTACATGGCATACCGAAGTTAATAGTCTCAGATAGAGACATGAAGTTTACAGGTAACTTCTGGAAAGCCTTATTTAAAGGCTTGGGTACCCAATTAAAATTCAGTACTGCAAATCATCCACAAACGGATGGGAAAAATGAAAGGGTAAACCAGGTTCTAGAGGACATGCTAAGAATGTATGTTATGGACAAACTAGGTAAGTTGGAAGACTACCTACACTTAATTGAATTTGCTTATAACAATAATTTCCAAGTTTTTTTAGGTACGAGTCCATTTGAAATTTTATATGGGCGTAAGTGTCATATTCCAATCTCATGGAGCAACCCTGTTGATAGATCAATGTTAGGACCTGATTTATTATAATATATGGAACTAACCATGAAACAGGTACAACAAAACTTGAAGGTTTCCCAAGATAAGCAGAAAAGTTATGCTGACTTAAAAAGAACTCCTAGAGAGTTCCAGGTGGGTGATCGTGTATACATAAAGGTAAATCCCAAGAAAAGCACCTTGAGATTGGGAAAGTATAAGAAATTGGCACCCAGGTATTGTAGGCCATTTGAAATTCTGGCTAAAGTAGGGTCGGTTGCATACCAGTTAGCCCTATCACCCAATATTAAAGTACATAATGTGTTTCACGTTTCTATATTGAAAATATATGTTCATGATGTTTCTCATGTGATTGATTGGAATGTAATCCAGGTGGAACCTGAGGGAGAGTTCCAAGTGGGACCGGACCGCATTCTCGATAGGAGAGAACTTTTACTCTTGAACCATACCATCGGACAGGTAAAGGTGTAATGGAAGCACCTTAGTCTGGAAGAAGCTACTTAGGAGCTTGAAAGTAATATGCAGGAGGCATATCTAGACTTATTCCAAGAGGCTAACATGGATGAATAAAAGCAAAATTGATAACACTAAGGACAGTGTTATCTTTTAAGGGGAAGTGTATGTAATACCCCCTGAATTAATAATTATTACTGCTGCTGGAAAATACTTTGATTATTATTTTATTATTCTTTGACATGAATGTCAAGAATATAACATTTTGTAATAAAACATTCGTTATTAATAAAAGATGTTGAAGGGAAACAAAAGTGGAAATAGTTGTTGAAAGAGAGTTCACCAAACCATAAGAGGAAAATGATAAGTGGTAGATTCCATCAAGTGAGAAATCGAGATGTAGGAGGCATCATCCCCAAAAATCAGGTTTGTACTCCTAGTTGATTTGCTAAAGAACAGGAGGCTCATAAATGACCAAGTCCTAGGAAAAATACTATTTAATAGTATGTCCATGAGCACCAGGAGGATAGCATTAGACAGGGATTAAAATCTGTGTAATGCAAGAGATGGGGCATTAATATATTTTTCTCTTGTGGTTCAGCGAACAGGCTCGAGGGTTCTGGAGCAAGTAATTCCTGATACTCTGGGAGTTGGTTGGGAGGAACAACTTCTCCATTTTTGTTTTCCCAATATTGGTGCCAGGGTCCTACTCTATTTTTCTTATGACTAATTCTAGTTACAGTAGGATGTGTATGTGAAATGTTTATGTACAGTTACATCTCCAAGAAGTAGGGTTATGCATTTTTGTAGAATAAATATCCTTGTTTCTCTAAAGTATATTAGATCTATAGAATGTTATTGTTGTAGTGATTAATAACTCGTTCTTAGCATAAGTTGGTAGAACTGGTTGTTTTTTATGTGGATATAATTTTGAATCCAATACTTGAAGAATTTAGAACTCATGATTCGCTATATAATGGATTGAATCCTCTGTTTCTTTTTAAAATGTTCTGTGTATTCCTACATTTAACTGGGCATTGTCTGTTCATATCATTGTCGCTCAACCTAATTATTCTTATTGGAATGTGGACTGAATCTGTAATGTTGTTATAGCATAGATCTATATTATGCCTATGTCACAGATGAAATTTTTTCTTCTTACATGGAGGAAACCTTAATTTTTTTTTGTTTGAATCCCTAATCAACTTAGTGTATTTAGGGCTCGACTATTAAAATTATGAACAAAGAAGATGGAATCAAAGAAGTGTTAAGAATCAAGTTAATCTTTATATCGATTTAACTTACATTAAATCAAAACCCTAAATCAAACCAGAAACCCTTGAATCCACAAAGTTAAGCATTGATCCACAAAATTAGAGGATCAACTATCCATATGTATGCTGCAATGAGATCGACAGTTCATAGAAGTTGCGAAAGATGGTTTTGTGGAAGTTTAGTTCCAAAAAGTCGAAAGGCCAACCGATTTCCGCAATCCACAAGGTTAGATGTTGATCCATAAAAATAGTAGATCAACGGTTGAGATTAGATTCGTAAAGAAGATCAACGACTGGTAATAGTCGCAGAGGTTTGATTGTGGAATCCACAAAGAAGTAGATCAATGGTCGAGATTGTATCTGCAAAGAAGATCAACGACTGATAATATTCGCAGAGGTTTCATTGTGGAATCTGCAAAGAAGAAGATCAACGGTCGAGATGATATCCATAAAGAAGATCAATAGTTGATATTGGCCAAGAAGGCTTTATTGTGGAATCCACAAAGAATCAAATCAATGGTAGGGACTTAAGCTGCAAGAAATCAATGGTGCAAAAAGTATAAAAGTCAAGTTAACAAAAATTTGGAGTTTCCGCAACATGCAATCCGCATTTGTGGAATGCAGGAAGTAAAAGATTAAGTTAACGAAATTTTGAGTTTTCGTAACCCGCAATCTACATCAAATCAAGATCAATGGTCAAGTTTGATTCTGCAAGTAATCAACAGTGTGGAAAGTATAAAATCTAATTTAATGGAAAATTAGAGTTTTCGCAACCCGCAACCGGCAATCTGCATTTGTGGAATGCGAAATGCGGGAAGTAAAAGATTAAGTTAATGAAACTTAGAGTATCCGCAACCGGAAACCCGCATACCTGCAATCTGCATTTGAAGAATGCAGAAATTCGAGTATTAATCTAACGAAAATTGGAGTTTCCGCAACCTGCAGTGTCATTAAGTCAAGATCGATGGTTAGGGCTAATTCCACAAGGAATCTATGGTGTGGATTGTAACAGATTTATTTAACGAAGTTTTGGATTTCCGGAAGCCATAACCTACAATTCGCATTTGCAAAATGAGGAAATTCAAATAATATTTAACAGAATTTTGGTATTGCCACAACCCGCAATCCACATTGCAGAATGCGGAATTGGAACTGCGGAATGGTTCTTGCGAAAGAACAATAACTTAGCATTTTGAGATTTTGTTTAGAAATCTAATTTTGGGGAAAGGTTTTCTAAGGTTAAGGAGATGATGATCATTTCATATGGACAGGGGTGCGATTTAAACTCTCTATTTGTTGTTTGTAATGCCTCATAACAGTTAGATATTTTATTTATATGTTTGAAGATATATGGTTATAGATTTTTTTTTTTGAAATTCAAGGTATGTTAAAATAGTGTTCAACACCCATAGTTTGCACAAATACCAAGGCAGGTACATGCCATTAATTGGTGCTCTTCCTGAGTTGGGAATATGTACAGTTTGTATAGTTACAGGCAGAACTTGTCTCGATTTACGTGCCAAATGAGGCCTTAGGCAAAGATAGTCGAGTTTATACTCATTTTTCTCAAAATTTTGAGAGGATTGCAGTGGTGTTGTTTGTTTCTATTTTTTATTAACAGAAAACATAGGTGTTTCTAGAACTCATGTATGTAATCTATTGAAGAATTAATAAGATCAACCTTCTTATTGGAAGTGGCTCAGAGATTTTGGACATGAGGGATGAACTTTATTATCATCTATTGTACATTAATTTCATGGTTTGCATACTATTTATTTGTTTATGTGATTGATTCAAGAATTTAAAATTTGTCTTTGTTAATTTTTTCATGAGTTTTAACATACAAATTGTACACACAATTTATATGGCTAAAAATATCCTAAAATGTTTAGATCAAAGAGTGTTCACTCCAAGGGATATGAGATGATGATGAAAAGAAAATTGACATAACTTCTGACTATAGAAGAAAAAGTCTTCTTACATCAGACATAATTTTCTTAAAAGTGCATCTAGCCTCATGCTTCAATAACTACATGAAGTATTAGGGGATTTTTGAGGTCTAAAATGGGCCTCCTAAGGTAAATTATAGAATACGAGTTAAAATAATAAAACAAGAGTTTTGAATTTTGGAGGGGAAAACTAAAAACTGCTTTTTCTTATCGTATCTTTTGACATATCTACTTATTGGTTTACCTAAATTTCAAGTTTGAGAACTCGTTGGACGTGGAATTCAATTCTGCATCCAATGCATACCCACATGGCATACTTTTGAGGCACCCATGACATAAAAAACGTGAAAGAAAAAACATATTTTATTACAGAAATTACATTTTTTTATTGATTTCTTTGTTTTCCATGCCATGGGTTCCTTACAAGTATGCATCGTCAGATGAGAATTTGAATTCTGCATCCAATGAGTTACCAAACTTGAAATTTTGGTAAATCGATCTAACAAGATACATTGAAAATACAATAAGAAAAAAAAATTATTTTTACCTCCAATTTTTTTTACAAAAATTACTTCCATGGTTGACACCATTTTTTTGTTTTAAGGTCCATTTTTTTACCTCAAAACTCCCTTAATGTGACTTTTCTCACCAACCTCACATGCATTTAGTGATTGGATTTAATAGTCAAGATGAAGTAATTAGCTCATTTAAAGCACATGGTAGAATTTAGATGGGTTCTAAGGTTGTCACTTGGTAGAAAATGAATTAGTTTCTACTAGGTCCCCTTTCCTCTTCCCCCTTGGTGGAAGCATAGCCCCTCTAGTGCTCTTTACATAACTATCTTGGAAAATTTTATTATTTTTCAAAATTATATCTACATATATTTAATTCCGCATGATAAACCAACCACATAGTCTAAATAAAACATTTACATCATACATGCCTAGCCATTCACTAGTTGGGATTTAGTCTTGAGCTCTACACTAGGAATCCATACTAGCATATTTACATCATTTACAAAATTTTGATTACAAACATTCCAAGTCAAAATTGGGGTTATTACAAACGAGGTGGAATCTAATATTGTATTATGTTCACATGAACCTATTCAATCCTTTTCATGTAAGTTAGAAGCTAAAATGAGTAGCATCTCACACATTGGTTTCCAAAATGTGAAGATACAGTTTGTGAAAATGAAAATGATTAAGCTAATCGAGCTGACATTTTTCCTCATAAAATGAAAGGGGGGTAGTAGAAACCATAATCTATGATGTATACTTTAAGGAAAATTATAACAATGAAAAAGTTGAGACAAAAGAACTCTTGAAGAGCGAGCCCATAAGCTTAAGTGTTTTTCATCATGATTGTTATCTTTTTTAATGTGTAGGTACACTGAATGAAGGCATCACTTGATATGTTGCGGAATATGAGAGTAAATTTAGGGACAAAGTTGAAGCTGAAGATGATTGTAGCCAATAAAAGTTGCGCATAATGAATAACAAAGCCTTGTTAATGTTTCATATGAAGATCAAGAACTTAGCCATGTAGGTATTGTGGATGAAGAAGTAGACAACATTGTTTCTCATCATGAAGTGAAGTTTCAGGAATATTGTGACGATTATGAAGGCATAGAAAATAATTTTGCTAAAACACATGAAGTTGAAGAACAATTTGCAAAATATTTAATAGCTCAAGAAGAGGTTGAAATTGAAATTGAGGTGAAATATGATGAAGAGATTCATAAGGATGAAGGACTGATTGAAATAAAAAAAATAAAAAATGGAATTGATTTAGAAGTTGATAAATTGAGAGGACAACTAACTTATTGTTGTTGATAATTTAGATGAAATTACTCTCATTATAGAATTAGAGGAAATTATGGAGGTGGATGAAGATGGATTCATGTCTTTGAGAGAGACAAATTGAATGAACCAATGAACAAAGTGTTTATTAAGTGAACACTTGAAGAAATAAGATCATATTATTAGTTGATGTTGTTAACGGCTATGGTACACATTTATGGGCAGATTTCTTTTCCATTTCCTTCTCCAGATTTTTCTCCCTTTGTTATGGAAATTTTTCCTAGGTTTACTTATACAACTATTGTTTCCTTAGACTCACCCGATCATGTGGGATCAATTACATATGATTTTGTATTTATATATCATCTTCTCCATTGTGAATATATAAAAGAAATACAAATTTGACATGGTATCAGAGTGATTTCCTTGGTTCAGTCTGTGTTTTCAGCCTCTTCCTTGTCATTCTTTCTCCTACATTCTTTAGTTATTTCGTGTTCTTCTTTTGTCCTGACTCTTTGTTTGGTTTTGAACCTTTCTTTGTTTGTTTATGTTTTTACACTCACGAACAGGGGCATTAGTCTTATTCATTTTGCATTTGTTGTTGCTGTCACGTTCTTGTTGGGTATTTGGGTTTCTTCTAGTATTTGTTTCCCAAGTTTTCTATCATGACTACTACAACTCAAACCCCATCTGTGGAAACCAAAAATTCCAATATGGATAATTGTTCTATTTCTTCACTTGAATCTACTAGCCCATATCACCTTAACAGTTCAGATAATCTAGAAACTATTTTGGTTTCTCATTCCTTGAATGGGGACAATTACTCCACTTGGAGCTGAGCCATGTGAATGGATTTAAGTGCAAAAAATAAACTGGGCTTCATCGACAATACTATTCCCCAACCAGATCCAGTTGCCCATCCAGAATAATTTACGCTATGACAACACTGTAATGACATGGTTCTCTCCTGGATCCTCAATTCAATCAACGTTGATCTTGCTAACAGTGTTATATACAATGATTCAGCATTGGATTTATGGGAAGATTTGAAAGAACATTTTTCTCAAAGTAATTGTTACACCAAAATCCTGTCACCATCATGTGATAAGACTCTTGACATACCTACTTGCCCTAAATCCCAGCTCTTGGAGTGGAAACCCATGCTAATTATCAATATTTCATGAAAATTCCTAGCACTGCACTTTCCCTGTTGTCTAGGAGCGGTACCTTGTTCGCATCGCCTATCCCTTGTTGTCCACAAGCGGTGCCACCGCTTATGGCCCTTAGTCCATAATATTTTCTTACTAGAACCTCTCTTTCATTTAAGGAGAAACACGGTGCCCTGGGTAAAAAGGGAAAAATAGAAGTTTCTCGAGGCTTCTAGATGAAAAGCCTCGTGTCCTCCCTCATCCCTATCATTGTGGGTCAGTTGAGCTCGAGATCCCTCGTCCTAGGATCTTAGAGGCCACATCATCCACTAATCTCTCAACCATCCCTATCCATTGAGCCATATAAATACAAGCTCATATCCATGGTTGAGGGGGGGGAACTATTAAGGTATTGCTATGCTGTTGGATTGATTACTTGGCCCAAGTCATTTGGAGAGCATAGAGAGCTAGAGTCAGAGCTTATGGGGATGAGAGTGCTTGGTTTCATGGAGATGCATGTCAACACTAAGGCTTGGTTGTAAACTTCTCCATATGTTTATCTTAATGCAAGTTGATTTCTGTCCCACATTATTGTTGTTGTTCAATTTCACATGTATGTTATTAGATTCCTTAGTCACTAGCATGGATCAATAGATTATATTCTGGCTGTTTCGATGTGTTTGCGTGTTTAATCTTTGTCAATTTTGTCAATTTTGGACACTAGGGTTTTGCTCAGTAAGTGAATGTGAAATTTTTGCACATAGAGGTCAGCTTGAAGGTGATTGTAGATCTTCCCCTCATCCAAGAGATGTGAGCATTTGTACAATGAAATGCAGGAGGAGACAATGCCATTATGTCAGTAACCATGTAATGGAACATGTTTATGTTTAGAAACAAGTGGCCAACCTATTATGCCATTATTACAATATATATATATATATCTTCACGCTACGAATGCTTTGAATAATACTACATAAACATGAATTTATAAAACAAGATTCAAAATAGTACTTCTCTAATCAATTTAAACTATAATAAAATCACACATAACTTTCATCTCTTTCAAAGTTG